>JABUQX010103798.1:0-55733 GCA_015478945.1 Trachelipus rathkii
CAGCTGTATCTTTTTTATTTAATCGTAAACCGAATGGCGACTGTTACATTGTTTATTCCTTGCCAGAGGGTCAAATATAAAAAGTATTGCATCACTTTATGCAAAGGGTTAAAAAGAATAAAAATCATTTTTTATGTTTAGAGTTGGTATTTTTTGAAAGGAGGTAGTCTAAAGAGAGATAAGCCTAAAAAACTTTACTTTGTTCGTCTTTTACTCGTTAGATATTATTTAGGTAAGTTAATGATAAATTTTTGGTAAATATTACTATTTTATTGTAAAATCCCTGTATGTTCGCTTTATTGGGACCAAGTTGTTAATGATAAGCTGTTATTCGTCTGGTTGTGTGTGTTAGTATGTTATGTTCATAGTTTAGCTTTACATAGAGTAAAAACTTTACTTTGTTTTCTTTCCCATTTAGTATTATGATTGGTTAGTATGGATCTGTGACTCACGATCTTGTTTTCTAATGATTATCTTGTATAAAAACTTATTATATTTATGTTATCCAAAATGATACTCGAAATGTGACTAACAATAGATCAATAGATCAATAGATCAAGGATAAACAGGAGGGTTGGATGGTATTTGATTTACTGATCTTAACTGATTTAGGTTATCTGTAAAAATGACAATTTTTAGTAAAAAATTTGACCTTAATCAATAGATCCAATAGATCAATAGATCAATAGATCAATAGATCAATAGATCAATAGATCACAAACTGTACAGGAGGGTGGAGGGATGGTAGTGATTACTGAATTTAGGTATGTTAAAACATCGACAATTTTAGTAAAAAATTTACCTTAATCAATAGATCAATAATCAATAGAATCAAAAATTCAGGATGTTATGGTAGGTTAGGATGGCTTGATTTACTGATTAACTGCTTTAGGTTATGTAAAAACATGACAATTTTATTAAAAATTGACGCTTAATCAAAGATCAATAGATAATAGATTCAATAATTTCAATGGATCACAATGACAAGATTATGCATTGGTGGGCTTGATTAGTGATTTACGCTTTATGTATTAAACATACAATTTTAGTAAAAAAAATTGACCCTAATCAATAGATCAATAGATCAATAGCATCAATATATCAATGGATCACAATATACAGAATTGCAGTTGGGTGGGCTTGATTTATGATTACTGCTTTAGTAGAAAAAACATACCAATTTTAGTAAAAATTGACCTTATCAAAGGACAATAGATCACAACGGACAAGGAGGATGTTGTGTGCTTTATTTAAGTGATTTACGTTTAGGGTATGTAAAACCTTACAATTTTAAGTAAAGAATTATGACCTTAATCCAATAATCAATAATCACTGTATTAGAGGAGTGGATAGTGTTTGATTTAGTGAGTTTACTGCTGGTAGGTATGTAAAGAGCTCTAGAGGTGCTGAATAAGATATTAAAGGTTTATTTTTAATAATCATCTTAAAGAGAAAAAAAATGTTTTAAAATTTTTTTTGATTAGATAAATTTTTCTAAAAAAAATTTAAATTTTAAAATTTTTTTAAAAAATTTTTTAAATTTTTTAAAAATTTCTAATTTTTAATTTTTTTTTTTTGTTTTTTTTTTTTTTTTTGGTTTTAATTTTTTTTTTTTTTTTTAAAATTTTTAAAAAATTTTTTTAATTAAAAAAATATATTTTTTTTTAATTTTTTTATTTTTTTTTTTTAATTTTTTTTTTTTTTTTTTTTCGTGTTTTATTTTATGAAAGTTTTTTATTATTTTTCGTTTTTCTCGCCAATATTCAGTTTTGGGTGGACCCCTTTGGATGTGACCCCATAGTTTCACCATATATTATATGAGTTCTAGATAAGAAAGGTATATCCCGATTTCATCGTTTCTAGTCAATATTTCAAGTTTGGTCCCAAAGACCCCCATTAGGCTGGACGGTTATTAAGCCCATAATGATGTGATACCTTAGTATGAATAGTGTATTTACCGTTCATCTTTCTAGTCAATATGTTCAGATTTTGGGGCCGGTCCCCGAATTTGGCAAAATCGGTCATTTTACCCCGGATATCCATCTAAGAGATTACAACCTAAAAAGATGTAATATCAATTTCGTTTTCTATGATCAATATTCAGATTTGGGGTGAGTACCCCGTCTGGGGCACCACAGTCATTTTACACCGGGTCATCTAAGATACATCCTCAGAAGGTTGTATACCGAGTTTCATCATTCTATGTCAATATTTCAGATTTGTTATACGAATGTTTATTAACACGGCTCCGCAGTGGCTCCAGCACCGGTGCGCGAGCCCAAACTCTCAGGATTCAATACAACTATTCTAGAAACTCAAGGTCTGAATCCTCTCACCAAATTTCACCTTTATAAAACACTTTGATTTTTAAGGGGGTGGGGTTCCCCTTCGGGACCCAGTAGGATGTAACCTCGTATACAACAAGGATATGCCACCATCTAAGCTCACATCCAAATTTAACCCGATACGATAACTAATACTACACACTACTACTACTACTACTACCATACTACTACTTACTTACTACTACCAATAATAATAATAATAATAATAATAATAATAATAATAATAATAATAAATAATAATAATAATAATAATAATAATAATAATAATAATAATAATAATAATTAATAATAATAATAATAATAATAATAATAATTAAAAACTTCAGAAGCTGAGCGGAAGTCGGAGCCGGAGTCGGAGCCGAGTCAGAGTCAGAGTCGGAGCCGGAAGTCGAGCCTCAGTCGGCTCAAAATTGAGATCACTCCGTGATTTCAATTTCTTTCGAACTAATAATAATAATAATAATAAACAATAAAGTGTATGTGTATGAGCGCGCGCGCGTAATAAAATAATACAAACAAACACAGACAAAACCTTCGGTTTGTCTGTTTGTCGGATTGAATAGCCCTTCGGCTATCAAAATCCTCCCCCTAAGCCTAATATATTCCTCATTCATTATATTTAGAAAAAAGTGGCTCGGGAGTGGACACTACTGACTTATATATAATATATATATATATATATATATATATATATATATATATATATATATATATATATAGTATATATATATAATATATATATTATATATATATATATTATTAATATATCATAGGTTAGTGGTCTAAACTTGACATGTAACTAAGAGAACGACATCACCTACAGTAAGCAACACATGTGCATATTGCATGGCCCACCAGAAAAAAAAGTACTTTGGACCGCAAAAAATAGGCGCGCCGAGTGTATGGGTGTTTAAAACTAGCGGAATACCCACGGGTAGACCACCCCGATGTCAGAGTCGGGGTCTCTCGGCCTCAGATGGACTACGGGGGACTAATCCCCCCCGGGGATGGTCTCCGGAACCCCCGCTCTTTTGGTCTTTGGGTTTGTCGCGGTGTTTCCTTCCCCGACCATCCCCTCCGGATATGAAAATCCCTCTCCGTCCCTCCATCGCTCAAGCCCCCTAAAAAAGGGTAAACTCCTTTTTTAAGGGCTCGTAGCTTGAGCCCCCGTATGAAAGAAAAAGACTTTTCTGTCAAATATTAGATAATATATATATAATATATATATATATATATATATATATATATATATATATATTATATTTTAATAGATTGAAGTCAACCCATAATAATATATATATATATAATAATCAAATGACCTCATTAGAGATTTCATTCGATTAAAATTTATATATATATAAATATAATATATATATATATATATATATATATATATATATATATATATAATATATTATATCTTGTAATAACTACTAAACTTCACGTAATGTTTAAGATACTGATTAACTTGGCCCTAGTTAGTTTGAATCTTTCGCAGAATATAAAAAAAAAAATTATAGTATTTTCTCACAACTATTATTTTTAAAATGTTTTACCTGAGACTAATCGGCTTTATGTCTTGTTTAAAATGCAATGAAAATACTGTATGAAGCCTTGTAAAGTCATTCTCATTAAAAATATGTATTAAATGACATAAATTATATTTAAAAATCACTAAATAAATAAATTAAATCTTAAAATTTAAAGTTGCAGCACATCACAAGCGAAGTCGACTTATACCTATAAGGTGAAAATCCGAAATGAGAGCTTTTTTGTTTTTTAACTCTCGCTAACATAAAAAGGTTTTCATATTAATATATCGATATATCGATGATTTCAAAAATACTCGAATATCGGAAAGGCAGACGAAAAAAATTGAAAATAAGCCTATAATTATATACTATAATTATATATTATATATATATATTATAATATATATATTTAATATATATATATATATATATATATATATAAATATATTATAATATATATATAATATATATATATATATATATATAGGTATTATATATATATATATATATATATATATTTAGCAACTTACCATTACCTGGCAATTTTACATAGTTTCAAAACGACATTTTTCTATTTCATAGATCATTCTTTTTACGTATCCAATTTTTTTTTTTTTTTTTTTTTTTTTTTTTTCTTTTGCTGTCATTAATTCGTATATATGAAGAGCTTGCAGCACTGTTCTAGTACTTTACATTGGTTCTAAAGATACAAAAAAAAAAAAGATTATCTGAAAAAAATATCGATATTTTCTCAGAATCTGTTTAACTCAACTATTACCGATAAGATCTCTATAGTAAGCTAATATTTATTATTTTGGATATATTGTAAAAACAATTTACAAAATATTATTTTTTTTTATTTATTAACATCCACTTAAATAAAGGGAGCCACCGGCTTCACCTTCTGTATGTTTCTAATAAATTTAATGAACCACTTATTATTTTTGGGGAATCACAACTATTTCCGACACCCGGTCGTGTGTGCGTAGGGTAGTTGTGGTTGGGTAAGTGTCGGTTATTTAGTGAGGTTGCTCACCTTCACCCACTAAAAATAAACCAGTACAATAGTAATATATATATATATACATTATATATATATATATATATTACTATATATATATATACGTAAATATTATATATGTTATATAGTTCTGCTTTTACAACTATTAATATTTTTTCATGTACAGAAATGTTATATACATATAATAATATATATATATATATATATATATATATATATGTCTGTGTATGTGTGCTGAAGTCCATATTGACTATCAATAAGTGTAAGATATTAACAAACACACTTATGTGTGTTATCAAATGGTGTTCCCAAATAAACCATGTATGTCTTTATGTATCATGTGCACCCAAAAAATGAAAGTATTTTCCGTTCTGTGTGTTCATGTTTATTATTCTGTAAAATTTGCTATTTATTGTAGTAGAAATAGCTCATAACGGCTTAACTTTAAAATTAATTTACACCAAAGATTAAGTCAGTTCGGCAAGCTTGTTTTGCCAAAGTAGGGCCTTGCCGAGCTGAGAGGGTGTTCAGAAAGTGCCAAGACTAAAGAAGAGGCACACGTTAACATAACTGGTACTCATTATAAAAGCGGGTTCATTATAAATCACCATTAACAATATATTAACTAAATACATCAAAATTATAAATTTATATGCAAGTGATTGATTGCTACATTTAAAATTTAATTTATGTTTTTTCCGTATGATTGAAATTGCTTAATAAAGGGAAAAGATAATCATTTAATTTAAATTAATCCCTTTGTAAGGCTGTACGAGATCAAAGTCAGTTCTTACTGTCCATACATGAATTTTTATACCCCCTGAGAGTGACAGACAGCCCATGTCTTAAAGATTGGGTCATATTAATTAAAAATAACGTAAAAAAAGTTACAGTGACCAAATTAAAAGTGATAGGATTAATAATGGATAACAGTATAATAATAAGCAGAAGTGAAAGTAGTAGTAAAAAAAAAAAAAAAAAAAAAAAGAAAAGTGAACCCATTTGAAAAAAGTTTGTGTCCATTTTAAACCAACACAGAGAGGAGGGGAAGTGAGTGAAGAAAGATCCCAAGTTACAATATACCCTACTAAAACACAAGTGCGCTTTCATGTCTTAATGACCCATTCTTTCTCAAACCAGACCCCAACTTTTTTTTAAAACATAGAACAGCTGAAATAAATTCAAAACTCTACTTAAAATGCATTTTACAAAAAGAGATACCAAGCGAAAAGGCAAGAGTATTTCCTCCACAAAACGTCCATGTGACATAGGCTGCACAAGTTACACTCCCTCCAAGTAACTGCCATCCATTCGGACCATAGCCGTGAATAAAATCACTCATGTCTTCTATCACCCAAGAAGACTTACTTCTCCGCCTAGTGAGCTTATCATATTCGTCGTATAAAACAGAGGATGAGACTTCTCTCATTCCTATAACTTCAAATACAAATAAACATCGTCTTTCCCCATCATAACAAAATCCACCAAGCATAATCGTGTTTGTCGCCGCTAATAGACTATTATAATTCCAATGAGAATAGAAATATATAATAATCGATAATGAAATAAGTAAACAAACTTAACCTAGATACTTTACTATTCCACGTAACTTGTATTAGTAATCAGATACTCTTATTCGTTACGGCGTTAAGTGCTGGTATAGTGATTTGTCATGGCTATGAGCCACAATTACCAATTCTTTTATAGAATATATATATATCTATGTTGTCAGCAGAGTACTTCTCGCGAGAGATAGGAATGTGCATTCTAAAGTTATATCGAAATATATATAAAAATATCAAAAACCTTTACACTACAGATATGTGATATATACTCCATATAAGGAAAAATTCTAGTTAAAGGTCATTCGCTACGAACCGATAGTACTTAAATGTTTTATTTCAGGTAATAGAGTAAGAGTGAGGACGCTCTTCATGGTGTGTAAAAAAATATGAACTTTGATTAGAAAAATTATTTAAAGTCATTATCAATCCTCCACCAAGGTTGTAAGTATCTTAAAAGTCAAGCAAAATATTTCAGAAACTTTATGTATTTCTTCAGTTATAAAATTTAACTCTATTTTTGCTAATATTTTACTATACATTTAACCAATACTATATCCATTTCATTAAATTACAATTTACATATAGATTACATTAACTATATATATATTTTACAAATCAGTGGCGATCCCCGCTTTTTTTATCGCATAAACTCGTACAACGTATCTGCATCCCTCCCTCTTACCCATGTTCTACATTCTCCTCCTCTCCTCTCTTTTTTTTCCATGACATAAACTAGATATTTGCTATATTAATAAATAGTTTGTTATCACACTCTAAAGGGTAGGCTATATATTGTTATATAATCCAATATTAATAATATATATATAATATTCAAATATTATACATCATAAATATAATTTACTATACTAAGTTTTACTATTTTTCAGTATAAAAAATATAAAATATAATAAAAATTGCATCAAGAAGTGAGTGTAACATTAACGTTCTCAAATACATAAAAATAGACTATCGTATTGAATAACGTACTTAGCAGTATAGCTTAGAAATATCATTTATTTGAAAATAAAACTTCGCTGCCAAGAGATCGCCGTGTATTAACTCTGTACCTGCCCGCGTGTTGTTTGGTTTTATAAACTGTAGCCTTCACCTATCCTCTTCCTATTCTCTCCCTATCCTCTAAGTATAATATTATTAATATATAATTATAATTATATATATATATATATATATATTATAATAATATATTAATTAAATATATATATTTATTATATATAATTTATAATATTTAATATATATATATATATATTATATATTATATTAATATTATTTATTATTATATATATATTATTTTATATATATATTATATATATTAATAATATATTACTTTAAGTTTCTACAGGACCAGTGAGCAACGTTTAAACTTTGACAGAATGGATACCCCTTAAAAATCTGTGAACTTATTTCTTTTAATTAATAACATAATGAAACACTAAAATACACATAGAATTACACTACGTATATAATGCGTGTTTTGATTGTTAATTAATAAAAAAAACCACCACCCACCAGTGACATAATGAAGAATAAGAGTCCTAACAAGAGATTCCCAAGAAGAACTTTAATGTGTCACATTGGTATGACATGCCATCATAATATGATGTTCAAAATACCTATACTTGTATTAGAAGAGTCGAGAAAATTCTAAGAGAGGTAGTTTAATTCTATTTTCGTCAGGTATGATTTATACTAGTTGGTTGTACAATCTGAAGAATTTTTTCTTTTTAAGCACAACTAGACCTATTTTCCCTTGTTCGTGAAACAGGGATCTATAAATATTAATAATATACACGCAAATTGAATTCCATTATATGTTCATTATCCCCTTCCAAATTGTTCTAGTGACAAACCATCTATTGGATTCCTCGCAATTGTAATACATTAATGGTTTTTGTGACAGAACAGCTGTGCTCTAGATAAACTATAACGATATGATTGTAGTGTTGTTTTTGTTGTTACGTCTCTCATGCTTTTCCAGAGTACGCTTGTATATGGCTCGTGAATTAGGGTATTATAATTTCATTATATCAACTAATCGGTATATGAGAAGTATATTCCTGTGCTTTATACTATAAGCTCCGGAAGTGCAGGTTATCTAATTAATCAGACCTTATATTTATATGTTTGAATAAATTCTTATTCTCTACTTATCAAGATCCTACCGCTTCCCATTTCAAATATAGAGTATATATAAATGACACTGAGACTAACATATTCTATGTTTAGTATAAATACTAACTACAAGGAACTGTTTTGATGTCATGCTGGAGTCCCATTCGCCACTGTGAGAGCACTCTTGTTCTGTTTATCTAACAGGCTCTTTCTAAAGATATCCATAACACATATAATCTCTACTTTGATACTCACGAATGCGCCATAACTTGTTCTTAGTGTGTGCAGTAATACTTATTATTTTACTTTACAATAAAGTACCTATTTGTATTACGTTTTCAAAATCTATCGCATAACTGATATGCTCAGAGTTAACTTTTCGAAGGCTAATTTTTTCATGCCAGCCAGCTCTCAGAGCGTTTATCTTTTCTATATAGTCCTCTATCTCACAATGATGTCTAGTCTTAAGAACAGTGTTGCTGTAAGATTAGAATAATAGTCTTTTGAAGGAACACGTATGAAATGAAATCACACAATATAACAAATTTAGTTTTTTCTATGTGAATAGAGTCAAAATGAAATAGGTAATTCGATCACATCTTAGACCATTATTTTAACAAAAGACGTGAAATACTGGTCTATCCTTATCAGAACCTATAGAGAAAATTAAAGCTTCATTACATTGTCTCGTGTATAATATAAAGAGTACTAACATCTATATACTACATAGTGATTTTCAACTTCACTAAACACTGTATAATCTCTAAGTCGTTATCCGTTATAAAAGAACAATATAAAGTGCACTCACTGTAAATTTTTTCTAACACAATAATATATATTAACACACACACTGCATCACCATTTCTCTCTTATTAAATTCATGATCCTTAATTGAAGGAATGTTCATTACAAAAGTTGCACTGCTCACTTATATAATGCCCAGTAAAATGCTTATACTCTGAACACACATCTCTATAATTAACTTATAACAACTCTGATTAATGTTGAGTCTCTCTAATAACACCACAAAAAAGAATGTCAATCTATTACTCAACTATTCATATGTGATGCTCAGACTCATACTCACTATCTACACAATTATATAAAGGAGAGTAATGTCGTCTACTTAAACGTGAGCAGTGTTGTAAGGAAAACTCACTATCCTGTCAAGGTACTTATAAGTGAACTCATTGAAATAGAGTATATTATTATAACAGTAAAGAGGCAGAAAAGTTATATATTAACGATATACGGTTAGTGATAGACTAAGTGGTAGAATGTAATCATTGAGGGTGTGAAGTCAATAACATTAAATAGAGGACTTATAGAAATATGAGAATATGAGACTCTAAATAGATTTATCTGTAGTATCTCATACTCCAGTGATGTAACTATTAGATAATAAAAGCGTATATAATATATAATAGGAATTACCGGGTAACTATAATACAATATATAGTAGTGAATATAGAAATTAAGCTCAAGTGAAATACTCTACTACTAAAGGTGAGTAGCTGTAGTATAGTGCACTAGTTGTACCTATATACGTGAAATGGCTAGATAAATAAAATGAATCAAATGATAACATACTAGATTATATGACTATCTCAAAATCGACATACCAGTATATGAGAGCCATCTCAGTCTAATTATTAAGTGATAAGAAATAACTAACTGGAGGTTATAACTGCCAGATAGACTAAATTAAGACCTATTATAATATAGTAGTGTTATATATAAGAGTTATAACATGCATTACAGTGACTGTGACACAGTGCAAGGTGCGTAATGGTGATCGGACATTAACCTTGCCAAGGTTCAGAGTGAAGTGAGTACACGATAATTAAATATAGATAGCCTGTACCACTCTAGTAGCCCGGCCTGGGCCCCTCTACGGTCTCAATATGGCGCTTATCCCTACGCTACCGTATAGTATATAATATATATATATATGATAGGGGCGGGTAGTATGATATAGGTTAGTATGAACCGCCCTACGTGTATATTATATATATAGATATAGTATATATTAAATATATATATGAAATATATATTATATATATATAATAGATTATATATATAGTATAATATTATATATATATATAATTAATTAATGATAATATAATACTATTAATATATAATATATATTATTTTAGTATATAGTATGTGCCGTATATCACCATAAAGCTATGGTCTATATAATTAGACTAAGATATTTGTATGTTCTTCCTTGTATATTAAATACTTGTATTCAGTTTTAATATGTAGTATTTGATGTGATATATGTATGAAAAAAATTTCAACTTTGGAGATGATTCAAACAATTTTCAAACTTTTGATTGTATAACAGTATTTTTATTAGATTTAATATAGTAGTTCTTTAAATAATTATAACAGTGCGAGCCAAACTCAAGATTTTAACAGCGAGGTAAACTATTCATGACTCTCTTATCAAAGAAGTTGAATATGTCAATATCATCATATCGTCCAATAAGTGACAATAACTCTAATTGACTGGAGTGGGAATACAAATGGTATTATTTAATATTATATGGCGTGGTGATATGCTTGACTCCTAATTATTAGTTCGATGATAATATGATAATAAAATAAAAATATAAATAATAATAAAAAATATATATAATATATATAATTAAAATCCTGGCACTTCAAATTAATATCAAAAGCATATTAGTGGATATATGATTCATAATAAGTTGATAGTATACATGTAGTGGGGATCGATGGAATAATATGATGTAGTATAATTAATGTGTAAAATATATTTATAAAATTATTAAATTGTTGGCTATTTATTATTATTATTATAGTATGTCTATTAGTGTACCCAATTAGGTTGATGATAATGGTCCTCATTATCTTTCTTTTCATTCTTTTTTCTTTTCATTCTTCTTTTCTTGCTTCTTTTCTATCTTGCATGATTGAGTGTGCTGTGACATATGCTGTCTTTGTTTTACATCTCTTCGTGCATCTTCTTTATTTCGTTTCTGGTCGTTCTTTATTCGAGTTCCGAGATGTGGAATATCACAATATATGGGTAAGTGTGGTATGATGGCATAGTACCCCGTGGAGATGGGGGGCGGAGAACCCCCGCGACACCCAGATATGACTCATTAGAGAGTGTGAGATTGGAGTGTATTCGAGGACCTCTCCTCCGATTTAATGGGTGGGTAATGTAGGCCTATACTCCGATATAGTCCCCGGTGTATAAATGTCCAGTAATAGAGACATTCTGTACTGATCCTAGCATCGGATATTGATTATTATAGTCAGTATTATTATTATTGTCGATTATTAAACTCCTTATTGAGTTTTATTGATATCTTATGAGTGGTAGTTTAATTAATAACTATTAAAAGCTAAATTAATAATTATGTAATAAGAATTAATAATGATTTAATATGGATATTATGATAACGATTTATTGTAATCCTCATATAATATAAATTATAATGGTTCGATCTGAAATGATAGTAGTCTCATTGAATATTCATAATTATTATCTAATTTATTATCTATTATTGATATAACTCTCAAATATTATTGAGTATATATATGATGGGAACAATTATCATTTCAATGCTCATTAATAAGATTAATACCATGATATATTCTCTCATATAATAAATTAGTGTCCATGCTGCTGTACATGTAGATTATGGAGAAATTATTGATTGGGAGTTTGATTTTGACGGCACTCCAGTGCTCTCATCCCATAAAATTAAATTATATGTGATTTAATATCCGGCGTCCAGACTCTTTATGGAGTCCATATTATTTTATTCGGTTGACCCTTTTTAGTCAAGTCCGTCAAGGGACTATTCCAGTTGATGGATGTGAACTATTTATTATTATGTATGTATTAATTCGTTTATTAATTATTATAATATAATTATATAATTTGAATTATTATTGTTAGAATTATTATTAATATAATGTAGTTACAAAAATTATTTGATAATTATTATGTTATGTAAATTATTATTTAATGTAATTATTTTATTGAATAATTCGATAATTATGTTATTGAATATATTTAATGATATAAGAGAAGAAGATGAGAGTAAATATATTATATTATTATTATGAGTATTATTATTATGTGATTATTATTATGTATTATTGATTATTATTATTAATTTATTATATTGTTAATAATTACATTTATTGATTAATTATTAATTATATTTAATTATTAAGTAATATTATTAAATTGTTATTATAATTATTTTTATATATTTAGGTCAAGGCCCCCGATATAATTATATGCATCTTATCAATTTCATTATTATTTTCGTATTTACTATTATATATTTTATTATTATTATTTATTATTATAATATATATTATAGAAGGAATAATAACAATATTTAATATTATATTATTATTATTCAAAATAATTAAATAATATATAATAATAATAATAAAATTATAATATATAATATAAATATAATAAAATAATTATAATAATAATAATAATTTTTATTATATATTATTATATTATTATTATTATATAATAATATTAATTAATATATAATAATAATATATAATAATAATATAATAATAATTAAAATAATAATTTTTTATTATATTAGATATTTATTCATTATATTATTTTTATATTATTATATTTTATTAATTGTCATATTTAAATAAGAATATTGTAATTTTTTTTTGTCAACAAGTTTTTATTGCGTACGTAAGCTACTCTAATATACAATGCCTATTTGTTAAAAAGTTACATTATATTATTATATTGGAAATTATTAAAATTTATTGTCATAATTCTTTTTTTTTTTTTTTCAGTGTTTATTTAGCATAAACAATGAAAATAAAGTTCATAATTTGGAAAAAATTCAATTCCATTTTCCTTGGAGTCGGGGAGTCGGTTTTTTTTTAAAATCGATCTGGGCAGTCGGAGTCGGTTGTTTTTAAAATGACTTGGGGTCGAGTCGGGAGTCGATATTTTCTCGACCCCCACCATGATATATATAATATTATAATAATTGATATTATATATATATATATATATATATAATAGTATATTATATATATTAATATATATATATATATTATATATATATATATATTATATATTATATATAATACTATATATATATTTATTATTAATCATATATTATTATAATATATTATATATATATATATATATAATATATATGAAAGATAGGGTTGAATGGAATCTAGTTTTTTTATTCTTGGGGGTAGCCACTAAAAAAAGATGGGAACCATGCTTAGTTAATCAAAATATTATCAAACTTAGCACCTAACTATGCAATAAATTAAATTTCAACATTATAATTTTGTTATGACAAATCAAGTAGGTTTAACCTTTTCATTGCGGGATTAACAAGCTGCTTTTATAAACCAGAGTTTTCGATCTTGTATATCTTACCTACATCCTGATTTCTGGTTTCAACAGCACGAAATACTTCATCAACAAGTCTTAATAATTCCAAAGTTCTAGGTAATTGTTCAGAACACTGCAACATATATTCTACCACTTTCATTTTATTTTTTTTTCCTACATCGTTCAAAAGCGATAAATTTATATTTTCAAGATTGGCAACTTGTAATATTAACTCTTTTGAAATCGGCACTTTGCTAGTTTGTTCTACTCCCTTTGAGGGGTTCTCCATATAACTATATAATTTTGATGCTTCATCTGATACTTCATTAAATGCTTCATCAACCTCATATCTTTGATCAATATAAAGTTCCAGCATTCTTTTTAGCAACTCTTCCTCATCAGTGCCTTTTGCTTCTACATTGGACAATACATCACCAGTTATATAACCTTCAGAAATCCACTTTGTTTTCTGCAACTTCTTCTTATAATCACGCAGCACATCTTGGTTTGAATGTAATACTTCATGTAATTTTTCCTTACCTTTTTTATGAACCTGAAAGAAAAATTTTAACATATGATAAGTAACACTAACTCAAATACTTGAGAATTTTCAAGATCACTTATGCTTTGTGTATTACGACTCCCTATTCTTAATTCCAATATTTGATAGAACACTTCATCCAGTATTTTATCAATTTCACAATCCTTTTGTTGCACAAGTTTATTTACTTCTTTTAAAAGCTCTCTCTTATAATATGTTTCCTGGAGAAGTTGTAATGGTGTGCCATAATGAGGAATTGCTTTGTTATAAATAGCACCATGTTCTAAAAGAGACTTCACTAAATCAAAGAAATTTAAAAAGTCTTGATCAGAACAAAAAAAATACCTTCTACTAAATTGCCACTTTCCACATAAATAATGAGGAACATACATAGCATCACAATCAAATTCTGAAATAATTACATTTAAAGGTGTTCCACCGCCATCATAATATTCATAACCTTCATTTATTAAATCAATACCAAATTCTAACTTAAATAAATATGAATCCATTCCACCGTTATCATAATCTGCATTTATATCAATACCTTTCTCTATAAGAAGATTTAATAAATTTTTAATTTTTTTTTTAAAACCAACTAAAGATCCGACAATAAGGGCTACAGCAGGTATTTTTTGAAATGTGAACTGATTGATAAAACCAAAATCAGTCTTTTCTATTAACAACTCAATTACATCTGATGGTGCACGATTCATAATACAATAAACTAGTGGCGATTGTTCATAATAATAATTCAAACTGGGAAAGGTACTACTAACATCAACTATATCTAACTTTAAACAAGACCTAAGAACACTAAATGCCTCCTTTTGAATTATACGATTAAGTAAAATCCTTCTATCTTTATCCTCCCAAGTAGTGTCATAAGAAAGTTTTTCAACAAGAATTTGTACAACATCTAGGTGACCATTTTCAGCCCCCAACCATAAGGGACTAAAGAACCATTTATCACGCTTTAGACTGCTCTGTAAAAATTCTGTATTAAGTGTTTTTCCTGAGGCATTAGCAAGTTTAATATACCCCATTTAAATAATACCCATTTCAGTATCCAGTAATTAACCGTATTATAATGTTACTATTTAAATGTTAATTCATTTTTATAGTTTTTGATAATATTACTCTAATTTATCTTATAATTACCATCTATTCCTTTTTGTATGATCAGATACTACATAATATTTATTCACAATGTAATATTTAGTATTGATATTGATATATTAAATAATAAGGATATAGCTATATATATATATATATATTATATATTATATATATATATATATATATATATAATATATATATATTATAATATATATAATATATATTGATATTATTATATATAATATATATTGAATATATATATATATATATAATATTATATATATAGATATAGTTATATATATATGAGTACATTATATATATATATTATAAATATATATATAATTATTATACCTTATATAATATATTATATATATATAATATATATATATATTATATATATATTATATATATATTATATATATATATATTATATATAATATATAATATATATATATATATAATATATATATATATATATATATATATTATCGGCGTCATCATCATTAGCCTCCCCTCGGCTTCCCACAGATTGTGGGTAGGATGCGCCGATATGCACCAAAGACATATTAGTTAAGTAGAAGATTATGACCTAGGTCGACCAAGAGAGTCACCCCATACCATCCCTCATACTATTAAATGCGAACCCGTCGCACCAAAATCCACCCTATTGCATTCCCCATAGTGACAAACACCCACTGCTTTATCTCTTCAGAGTCTGGGTTCATCTCCTGGGCAAGGTCCACAACAATTTCCACTTCACAAAACCACGCCATTCTCTCCTATTATGCACAATTCCTCTCGCTTCAACAAAATTCCCATTCTCTTCCTTCGGACACTCTATTACTGATTCAATCCATTTTTTCTTTGGTTTATCAGCAGATCGCTTCCCAACACACTCATCACTATATAACCGCTTAAACAATCGACTACCATCCTTAATAATAATGGCTGCCATCCATCCTTTCCAAATGTCCAAACCACTTTAATTCACTCTAATTTATTTTCTCTTCTACTTCTTTCATCACACCACAAACTCCCTAATACTTTCCTTCTTTATTTAGTCAATTCTTTTTACACCTAACACGCCCCTAAGATTATGCATCCAAACACACGTCACCTTAGATCTATGTCTCTTATCACACCCCATAGTTTCCCTACTATAAAATAACACCGGTAACATCATACCCTCCTCATGTTGAATTCTAGCCCCCTCAAGACTTACTCCTCTTGAATTCACCCAAAATTTAGTTAAATCAGCTACCTTCCTACCACTTACAACTTTCATATTACACTCCGCATCATTTGTTCCCTTTCATTCAATATGTACCATAAATATCTAATCTCAGATTCTTGCTCCTTGCTCCAGTTCCCTACCATTTAACATGATCTTTCAATGCTGACTCTGCTCCTCACTTACCCTCATCACTTTGGTCTTATCAACATTTTTTTAACTCCTCCTTTACACACTCTGTCAAACCTCTCTACAGTCTGTCTAAACTATATTTTTTATTTCTCGCACTGTAAATATATCTACTTCTTAATCCTATAGAAATAGATATGTCATTCTACGTAGATGTGAGTCTTTATAGATTATTTTTTGTATAATTCATGTCTTCTAGTTTCGGATCTGACATGGACGCTGCAGTGCACGATTCTACAAACGCTATCATACGTATTATTATGATTATAATCTGGTGTTCATGTTAAAAAATAATTAACATAATAATTTGTGCGGATATATATACAGCAAAGAAATTCTCACCTCTGCGTGCACCAGATAGACTATATAAGAATGAATATATAATATATATTTAAGTTTAATTTTTTATTAAACGCTTAACTCCTTCAGAGAGATATAGGTAAATATGTCTAGAATTTTCTGTGATAAGTTAGTTAGATAGCAGACGTGTCTTTGTGATTGTGATATACTTGACAAGCTTAAGCATTAGTACTCGTTGTGAGAGATAAATAGGTGCTCTTGAGCAAACACCTCTCTCTATGAATATTATATCTCCACGATTATTATTTTTGGAGTATAAAAGAGTATTTAATTGTCTCATTACGCATATAATTAATCTCTAAGTATAAGAGGAGGAGTAAGCCGAGTGCACCGTACCGGTACACCGACTAGTATCCCCCACACCACGTGTCAGATCACTTCTCAGGATAAGGTCGCTGAGAAACCCCCGAGTTGATAACAGTCTCGGGTGTCACATTGATTATAACCTTCACGTGTCGAGATATTCGTTAGTCTTTAATCACTATTTCATAATATAATCAACACTACAATCACTATCAATACTTCACTTACCCCTTAAGAGTTCTACGAGATATAGAAGAGTGTTTACTAGCTATCGTGAGTGTATTATTTTTAACAAATTCTAAACCGTATTTCACATATTTTTGGAGATTTATATTGTAATATTTTTTGTTTTAAGGAAATATGGGTATTTTCTATCTTATTTTATATATATAATATCTCTCGTGTGTGAGAGTATATTCTCTCACTATAATATAATAAATATATTTTTTATTATTAGTATTATCCATTAAAAAAAATTTTTTTGAGATATATCAGAATAGCTCGAGGAAGAAGAACCAATCGCACACTACATTTACTGAGTACAATATAATATACTCAAGAAATATTTATTACTGAAGATAATAAATATTATCTCTCACTCTACGTACTCACTATAACAATACTTTATTCTAAATAAATTTATCATCCTGTTCGTATGAGCAGAAAAAAAAAATCGCATTTTTCATTTAAAACCATAAAAAAATAGAAGGTTTTTGAAATTTCGACTAATTTGCTTATGAGTACACATAATTAATCAAACATCAAAAAACAACTTCGAGTTAGTATTATTATGTTAGCTAATGGATTTCATCACACATCACGTATATTAACGTGAGAGTTTGTATAGTATCAATATTAAATAATATTGTAATATTAGTAGAGGAAAACGAATGTCAAATAAACTCACATATGTGAGTTTAATTAATAATAAACATATTTAAATACCTGAAAAAATGAGTAGGAACTATGCAGCATAACGAGAGGGCTATTAAAAGCTCATCCTCACACACGAGACGTACTGTGTGAGACGAGGTTGAAGCGTGACACTCTCTGTTTATCACTATATTGTTTCGGACTGAGAGTAAACAGCAACGTCACCTGTACAGTATAGAAATATGTCATGTATCGCTCCCATCGTGCTACATAAGGTCTGGGTGAGAGAGCGTTGCGAGAGTGTTTCTTGCATACTGCAAAATGACTGTGGTACAGTCTGCTTCTTAGGCGTCTCGTATAGAGATCAGGTAAATGACTCATATTTCTTATCTCGAGCTGAGAGTAGCATTTTACCAAAAGCTTTATACTATAGTGCTAATAAATGTGAAGCATATATTAAGTTTAAATAGTAAATATGATCATACTAACGTACAATTAAATAATGAGTAATAAGAGCTAGACAGGTTTAGCTCATATATAAATGAGTAACATAGAAATAAAAAGTAATATAAGAGGTTAGAATAAATAAAGTGCACAATGAGGGATTCTAATAAAGCCCCAATAGCAACATAAACTAAGCTTACACTCTCTAAAAGTAGAATAGCAAATTAGACAGATATAGTATGTTATTGTAGATATTAATTCATAAGAATAATGATATGAAGATATATTAGATCCATCCATACACTAATCATTGTAATAACGAAGTCAATTGAGCAAATAAATAGCAGGTTACAGCTCACTAAAATAAAAAATTTATATGATTTATATATTAAAATAATATATTTATATATTAGACTTAATTATTATATTATATACAAAAAAAGATGTATAAAATAATCATAATGAATATAAATAAAATTATAAATATCAATTATAATAAAGAGTGAGGAAAAAATATAGTAGTAATATTCCACATACTTTTATTTAATCATAGATTATTAGAATTATTAGAATAGACAGTGTTCATTGCCATTCCATATAAATATAATAAATCTAAGATTGTGATCATTATCTTAAATTTAATATCATTTGTCAAATGTGAAAAATCCTTGTAAGGGATACAGGGATACGCAATACAATGAGACCGCAAACTTTTGAAAAGAAATTTGTCAATACGGTATATTTTCTACATTGTTAACGGTGAGAGTAAGAAATATTACGATCCAGTGTTTATAATGTGAAGAAGTTGCCATTTGGAGAGACAAAAATAAGTGAGTTAAATATATAATAAGAATGATATATATATAAAATTATAATATATTTTTGATATATAATATTAATTATATTATATATTTAATAATTAAATAATTTACTATATTAATAATAATAATTAAATGAAAAGCATTATTGAAGTAGATGATTCTTTGAGTGTAAATAACAATGTTTCTTTTTTACATTTTATAAATACTATAGTAACGTGAGGTGAATAAAAATATTACCAGTTCTGTGTACAGTATAAAAAAATAGGAGTTACTTGCTAGAAGTGTACTCACTTCTACAGAATTGTAAAGTTCAGTCCTGAAGTGCATCATGAGATTGCTATACTGAGTTTTAATATAATACGACTTGTCTATTACTGGATACTTGTGGTCTATCTCATCATCATTCTGACATCTGTAGCTTTGAGAGAAGCGGATGTAAATATGATCTGAGAGTGCGAATACATCGCCAGAGACTCAACGGTCGTTTAAAACTCCCATGATACAGTGTTACCTTATAAACTACCTATTAGTAATTTATGCTAAGTAGGTCTAAGTCTATAAAGTCTTTCTGATTTTTACTCCATCTCTCAATATAAATCTTAATTTTTTTTTTAATGGGTCTCGACCGACGTAGGGAGCAGAGGGGGGGGACTTCGAGTCCTCTAGCTTGAGTTCGTCCCGCCTTGACGCGATCACACACTCTCACCACCGTGTTTCCATTGCACCTCTCTGCGTATCGTTAAATCTTATATAGGTATAATTCCGTCTTTTAGTTATAAAGAAGACAAGAGTATAATCTTCTCTATATGCCGTAAGATTCATAGACTGCACACCATTTAATTACCTATAGTAAATAATGCGATTAAGAGTCTCAATTGATATCGTAGTTTACGTAATATATATAACTATATTTAAAAATTTATTATGAAGAATTTTTTATATAAAGGAAATAAAAGTTTAAACCTTCTTTATCAGAGAGAAGTCCCTAAAAACTCTAGCCGTTTCGAGTAACTTTGAGCAGTGCTTAAGAGCGTGTGTGTGAAGGAGAACGAAGTTCATAATTATGTGAGCACGAGTTCTAGCTCACCACCTACATAGTATATACATCTCTAAATGGTATTACCATCAATACATATAACGATTAAATTGAGTAAGGAGTTATTATAAATTTATAAATTAAAATAGGTTTAACAATATCAGTATCATGTCATTTTATATCATTTCCCTCTCAATATGCATTAAATAAAGTTTAATATGCCATTAATACCTACCTGGCTCTACACTTCCTTTAACAATCCCAATCACATTGTAAGATTTCTCTATTTTTTCTCCAGAATTATGAGTAGAGAAGTTTTAGTGAAATAAGCTCCATTTTTGACTGTTGAAAATGGGCCTATTTTGTTTAGCGTGAAAGTCCGGTTAGCCCACTGCTACTTAATATACCAGGAGCATCTTAGGGACCATCTAATCTGCCTTTAAAATGCAAAACATAAAAGTAAGTTTGTTAATCAAAAGTCTGTGGTTAGATACTTCAATGCAATTATATATTTACTCTTAAAACTTTGGGCCTTCTTAGAATTACATAAAATAATTTATTCAAACATAATACAATATTTAATAACTTAATTTTAGAATAAAATATAATAAAATTCAAATAATAGAATAATATAATAAAATTCAATAATGATTAGGTATAATAATAATATATATAAATAATTATTTTAATAAGAATAATATATTAATAATAAATAATTAATTAATAAATAATATATATAATAAATAATAATAATAATAATATATAATAATAATTAATAATAATAATAATAATAATAATAATAATAATAATAATAATAACATTTCCTGATTTTTTAAGAACTTAGTATCTCCGATATGATTAATTAAACATTGATATTATTTGATTCTAATACTTACTTGAGGATCTGTATAGCATCAGAAAAGCCAATAGGTTGACCTGGAATTTTAGGAAGCTCTACTTCGTCCTCGGAGAATCTATAAGCATGTTCTAGGACAAACAATATGAATATATGTCATACAAAAATTTGAACGAATGTTTTAGAATAAATATATTGAGAAATGGAACTAAGTTCCATAGCAAACAATGAAAATACATCTTATAAAAGGTTTTGAAAGAACGTTATAGAATAAACGTTGTGCGAAAGGGAATTATGCTCCAGAACAAACAATGCAAATACATCTTATATAAAGATTTGAAAGAATGTAATAGAATAAATATATTGAAAAATAGAACTGTTCCAGAACAAAATTGCGAATACATCTTATTTAAAGATTTGAATGAATGTTATAGAATAAACATTTTGAGAAATGGAACTAAGCTCTACAATAAACAAAATAAATAAATCTTATAAAAAAATTTGTAAGAAATTGCAAAAGATAGTTATATACTATATATATAATATTAATCTATATAATTATATAAATATAATATATAATATACACTATATATATATATATATATATATATATATATATTATATTAATATATCTAATATCTATATAGTGAGAATAGGCGTTTATATATATTGAAGTGTGATTATTGGGATGTGCTCCCTGCTGAACAGTTTATCTTTATTAATATATTTTAATCGTTATTATCATTACGTGTGCTGTTGTTTAGTGAAAGTGTATTGACTACTCCTCTCTCTTCAATATTTTGTTTTAATTGAAGCTTTATTTTAATTTTCAACATAGTAATTATAATATAATCATTTATTAGTTCGGCGAGTCTGTCGCATGCGTTTTCTTGGTATAATTATTTTCATATACAAAATTTTTCTTTCTCATTTTTTTTTTTATATTTAGTTTAGGGATTTTTTTTTTAGGTTTTAACTGAAATTTTAAGATAGCTTACCTGTGCGAAGTAAAGTTATATTATGGTTTAAGTTTTTATTTTTTCATTGTATAGAAGCATGGCATGTGTTTATTTAATTTAAGTACTTACAAAATTTTTTAAGTTATTATTTAGTGTGTTTCTCCATTTATTCTTTATCCCGATTTTTCCTTTTGTTTTAGTCTGTTGTTTTATTTGCTTAGTGTTGATGGTGAGTGGTGTGTTGTACGTGTGTGTGTCGAGTGTGGTGTGTGTGTGTGAAAGAATGGCAGATTTGCGTAGGCTCGGGCTTTCTATTATTAACTTTTACCTCAAAACATCCGCGGTTTAAAATCTAACTTTGCCTCTGTGGGATATCACCTAAATCTAACTCTAACTCTAACCTTTTGCTGTCTTTTCTGAGACTCAGATGGCTAAGAATTCATCCTCTTAACTCGTTTAATGTATCTAACTATAACTAATTTCATAATTCCCTCTAAAGAGTGGAGTGTGTGCTAACTAATGTATATAGCATTAACATATACACTCCTGTAACACGTCCTCGTGAATCTTCGATCTCTAACTTCGGATGTTCTGTGGCTCAAATACCTTTCTTCCTTCTACTACAATAATCTTGTGCTTCTGCTAACTGTTTCTCCTAATAGATACAGATTTTCACTCATTATGTTGTAAAGAGATTCTACTTATGACTTAAAGTACTGTTATATCTTCTCATCCAAATTCGTGAGGCTCTATTTTAGGGGATTTACAATGTACATTCAACACTTGGAGAGTGATTGGGGTCCTCTCATACTGATTTAGGTTGGGGAGGAGGCCGAATCATCAGCATTGTCAGTGGTCTAGAGCAACTAATCAAAGAACCTACACTAATTCCGGATGGTTCCAACCAATTCTTGAACACACTTGACCTATTTTCACCACTAGTCTTCTCTCTATAAAATATCAATCCACCAATGTTCGGACCTATTGTAAAATCTGACCAAACCTTATATCTCCTTATATAATACAATATAATATATATATATTAATATCAGTACTTATATATAATAATAATATAAACTAATAATTATATTATTAATAGTTATATATATTATATATATATATATTATATACTAGGTATATAGTTATTTTAGTGCCTGTGATAGCGGCAAGTTATTTCTACTTAGTCGGGCTAGAGGTGTATATATACTATTGTGGGATTTTTTGTTGCTGATCCTCCACCTGGTATATATTGTGCCTTAGGGAGTTGATAGATTAGTACATATTATCATATAGCTTTTTTGAAAAGATAATTTTGATTATATGATGTTATATATGTATTGTATATATATTATAATATATTATATATATAGTATATATAGTAGTTTTTATTATATATATTAATTATATATATATATATATATATATATATATATCTATATATATTTATATACTATATATATATAAATGTATATATATATATATATAGTATATTTAGTATAATCTATATATATATATATATATAGTATATATATACGTATTATATATATATTTGTAGTATATATATATTTATATATATAGTAAATAGTCCCATATATACGTACATGTCTACTAAAATGAAAATTATATATTTTATAGTATAATATTTGGGCGATATATGACCATCATATAATATACTATATATATAATATATATATATTATATAATTTTATATATATATTATATATATTATATCTATTATATATATATAATATATATTATATTTATATATAGTATATAGTGTATATTTATCATATATTATATTATATATATATATTAAATATATATATTATATATATATATATTTATATAATATTATATATATCTATATAGTGCGTATATATATAGGCTATATATTATATATCATATTAACATATATTGTTTATTATTGTAATATTGTTATTATTTGTAATTATATCTATATGTGTTATAATATTATATAATATATTATATATATATATATATTTATATATATATTTAATTATATATATAAATATAGTTATATTAATACTGTATATATATATATATATATATATTAATTATATATAGTTATATATATATATATATATATAGTTAATATATATTATATATATATATATATATATATATACCTAATATAATTATGTTTTAATGTTTATATTAATGTATAAATAAACTTATATATAATTTATATATATATATATTTTATTATAGATAATATATTATAATATATATAAAATACATAAATATTATCTATTACTATTATATATAGTATTATACTATTATATATATATATATATATGACTTATATATATACTATATATAATTTATTATTATTAATATTATATTATTATTATTTTATTATTATTATTGATTATTATTATTATTATTTTATTTTATTATTATTATTTATTATTATTTTATTATTATTATATTATTATTATTATTATATTATCTCGATTACTTATTATTATTATTATTATTATTATTATTATTATTATTATTATTATTATTATTATTATTATTATTATTATTATTATTATTATTATTTTTATTATTATTATTATTATTATATTATTTATTATTAATTATTATTATTATTATTATTATTATTATTATTAATGCTGTTGTATATTATTTATATTATTATTTTATTATTATTATTATTATTATTATTATTTATTATTATTATTATTATTATTATTATTATTATTATTATTATTATTTTATTATTATTATTATTATTATTATTAGATGAATGTGATTCGTTATCTACGGTTGTCGAGAATTTGTTTATTATTATTGATTATTTTATTTTATTTTTATTATTATCATGATTTTAGTTTTTATTTAAATTCAGTACCAAAATGTCAACATGAAACGAAGATGCAATTATATAGACGAAGTGTCATTTAAGGAAAGGTGAAATTGTTATTTACTCTATTTCATTGAAGACGGAGGAGGTTCCGAAGGTGAAAGACTAATAAATGGAGTAATGCAGGTTCATTGTGGAAGAGCTAAAAATAAAGGGAATAGCACAACTGCATTGAGTAACGGTTGAAAATAAAAGGAGTAGCGCTGAGGATGAGTTAAAAATAAAAGGAGTAGCGCTGAGGATGAGTTGAAAATAAAAGGAGTAGAACAGTTGCAATGAGGAAGAATTGAAAATAAAAGGAGTAGCGCTGAGGATGAGTTGAAAATAAAAGGAGTAGAACAGTTGCAATGAGGAAGAATTGAAAATAAAAGGAGTAACGCTGACGATGAGTTGAAAATAAAAGTAGTAGTGCTGAAGATGTGTTGAAAATAAAAGGAGTAGAACAGTTGCAATGAGGAAGAATTGAAAATAAAAGGAGTAGCGCTGAAGATGAGTTGAAAATAAAAGGAGTAGAACAGTTGCAATGAGGAAGAATTGAAAATAAAAGGAGTAGCCCTGAAGATGAGTTGAAAATAAAAGGAGTAGAACAGCTGCATTGAGAAAGAATTGAAAATAAAAGGAAGAGAACTGCTGTAATGAGGATAAAACGAATAACACAGTTGCATTGAGATAGAGTTGATGGAGAAATAACTTCGAAGTTAACTTTTGAAATATTTTGCACCAAATTTATAATAAATAAATTTTTGTGAAAATCTAATGAACGTTGGTATATATATATATATATATATAATATATAATATAGTTATCTATATATATATATATAATAGTTATATTTATCTTATATATAATTATATATTATATATTATATTATTATAATTTATCCTATTATAATATATCATATATAATATATATATTTAATATTATATAATACTATTATAATAAATTAGTCTTATTGTAATCAATAATTAATTACCAGATTAATTAGGTAAGTGAATGTTAAAGCTCATAAAAGCAACTAACTTGCTGCTATTATATAATTAATTATCTTTCATATATTTTCTTATCGCTCTTAAGTGAGTTATATACGCGCTTCATTTTTGCCTAAACTTATGAGCTTTGGAATAAAAGCAAAAAAAAATCCCTTTTTTTTAAATCTTCTAATATTAAGTAACTTCACTTCTAGGACTGTCCTCACTCCTTTTCCTTAAAACTATTTTTCATTATTAAATGCATTGAGTCGAATATATTTGTTAGTGGCATTTAGGAACAGATTAGGTACGTCATTGTTTCCTTTCTTATTAAAGAAGGAAGGTGGAGTTACATGCTAGTCTTTTTGACCAAAACTTATCAGAAAAGATTTGCAGAATACTGATGCTGAGGTAGTGGAACCGGCGAAATCAGTTTATTTTCCTTACAATGCATTAAATAGTTCTTCTTCTTTTTTTAAAAAATCTCTTCCTCTTTTTTTGCTCTTGAGTCAAGCTTTTTTGGGGCTTAATTTTTGTGTGCGGTGTGATAAGTTATTTTCTTATCTTTTATAAATTGGCAAGTGCTTATATAGAATTATGTCTTGTGTTACTATATATATATATATTATATATTTAGTATTTGTAATATGGTATATAACTTATACATTTGTTTTTATTTTAGGTATTATATTATATATTATATATATTATAGTAAGTTATATATATAATATATTATATATATATAGTATATATATTGTATATATTATATAAATATATATAGTATAATAATATATATATTATTTAGATATCATGTAATCAAAATGGGTATATATATTATATATAGCTACTATAGTATATATGGTTGATCTGTAGTTAAGAGCACGCTTGATATAAGTAAGTTCTGTTATAAGTGAGACGAATTGAGGTGTGAACGTGCTCAATATCTTTTAGATATTATATATAACTATAATAAATATATTATAATTATATATATATATATATATACTATAAATATTTTTTATATATATAGTATATGTATATAGATATAGATATAATTAATATATATGAAGAAATATTTGCACGATTATACATATTTTCTGTTGTATTTATTATTATTTATATATTGTTTTTATGGTTATTTATTTTTGTTATTTTCATTATTTATATTATATGATTATTATATATTTAATAATTATTTTATATTTTTTTTTTTATATATATAATATTATAATTATAATTATTAGTATATTATTTATATTATTATATTATATATATAATACTATATATATATACCTAATTATATATATATATATATATATATATATATATATAATATTTAATGTTTAGTTATTCGCCTAAAATTTTAAAAATTTTAAAAAAGGTTGGGCACCATTGCAAGAGTGTTATTGCTATTGTTTATGTTTATTAGTTGTAACATCGTTCTTACGGTTCATATCGTTTGTGTATAGATGAAATCACCATTATTATTACCTTCTATGTCAATTTTAACCTATTATCGTGAATATTATTATTAATGCAGTTTTATTCGTATTAGTATTGTTTAAATGAATATTCTTATTACAATTGTTGTTTTTTTAACTATTAATATTATGATTAATATCAGAATTGATTGGTAGTATTCCTGCACAAGACAGGTTGCATCGATCCAGACGGTGTCAAGGTGTTTCGATTGAGGATCCGCGGAAACGTGTTGCCAACCTCAACGTCATCATGCGTTTGTACAGGCCTCTTCTATGGCGGACAATCCCTTCGCAGAGCAAGAGGAAATGGGGTTCGTATGGTCATGAAAATGGAAAGGGTCTCAAGGCGGTGCGATTGTATCGGTTATGGTACCCAGGCAGAAGGCAGTCGAATCACCAGACCTCCTCGGCTCTGTACCAACGACTTGCTGAGACCGGGACAATCGTACCAAGAACGCTGGACCGTAGACACCCGACACCGGACGTCGAGGAGAGTTTATTGCACGATGTAGGTAAGAACCCACGTGTGAGTACCCGGCAGTTAGCAGCAATGAATCAAGTTTGTCGCAACACAGCGTGGAAGGTTACACGAACAGCTCCTATATTCATATCATCTCCAGCGAATTCAGTGCCTTACACCCTCAGATTATGAGCCAAGACTGACATTCTGCTGGTGGTTCCAGAGCATGAGCGCGTACCAGAGTTTTTGTCGACTACGTTCTGTTTACCGATGAGGAGAGCTTCGGGAGAAATGGTATCTTCACAGTGACCATCGTAGGGCTAACGCGAATCCACACCCGTATCCACGGTAGACATTAGCAGCAGTTCAGGGTCAACGTGTGGCCAGGTATTTTAGGGGATCGGATCATCGGATCACATGTTCTCCCACAGCGTCTGACAGGCGTTGCCAATCGGGAGTTCCTTCAGCAAAAATTACCCGACCTTTTGGAGGAAGTACCGGATTGCTGTGTTACAGAGTAATGTGTATATGCACGATGGTGGTTCAGCACATTTCTTCAGTCGCGAGGCTCGCCATGTACTTAATGACACCTTCCACGAGATATGGACCGGTAGAGGGCCTCTGTAAACTGGTCTGAACGATCACCTTACCTAAATCTCCAAGACTTTAATTTAGGGGGCCACTTGAAAGCATTAGTCTACATTCGAACCTATGCTGCAACAAAGATCAGTCTTGTTAATGCTTATGCACATATTCACTGCCAATCCCGGCATCTTTGAAACGGGTACGGCAGTCCATGACCCATCTTCTCGGAAGTGTCGTTTTACCGAGGGCGTGAGTCACTTGCGAACACCTTCTTCGAATCAGCCAGGTCGCCTCCCATGCGGTCTACACTATGTGGTTGCGTGTTCATTCTCCCGTCTGTAACATGTTTGGACCAATTTTTATTAATCCATATATCTGCCTTGTTTAATTTAATCATCATCTGCGTTTCCTACTATGCTACAAGACGCCTAACCGACCAAAGTGCGTGTTTGCAACTCTCGTTGTCTGTAGCTCCGTGGTGTGAAGCCGTTTTTCGGCATGTTTATTTAATATAAATTTCGTTAGGGTGCTAAGGATCTACCCACGACACCATTTTGTGACAGCATTACTAAAGGAACACTATAATAGTATATATATTATATATATATATATATATATATTATATAATATATATGATATATATATATAGTATATATATATATTATATCTATATATATATATTTATATATATATATATAATATATATATATTAGCACTCTTTTCTATATAAATTTGTATTGCATGTAAGTTTATATTTAAAGTTTATATACATATATATATATATAAACATATATATATAATATATAGTATATATATATAATTTTATATTAATATATAATATATATATTATATAGTATATATTATTAGTATATATATATATATATAATATATATATATATATATATATATATAGATCTTTATACATAGGACAGATATTGCTATATATGCATACTAAATAAAATATTGTATAGAAATATACATTTATATATATATATATATATATATATATATATATATATATATATGGCTTAATTCAATTTTTCGTCTGAGTGAAAAATTATTCTAAGTCCAGTGCGGGTATTTTGAAGGGTATTTTTGTTTGGGGGGTATTTGGAGGGTAAAATAACAATTATAAGGAAAAGAGAATAACTTTAGTAAGTTTCGCATATATAATATATATATATATATATTATATATATATACTATCATATATATTAATAATATATATATCTATATTGATATTTTTTTATATATATTGGTGGAGGGTAATTTTTCCTTTAAGGAGAATATTTTCGGTCACAAGAGTGGGTAATTTCTCATAACCTGTCTGGCAACACTGGTTTTATAGCAGAAATCTTAGTTTGAAATTTTACGCCATAGAGGCAGCATGTGATTTTAGTTGTTAATTTTGTGCAAACTTTGAAGATGAATTTGTATAATTTATTTGACATCTGTAATGATAATAGCAGTTTTCTTGCAATTATAGACTATTGTAAATTTATTTTAGAAGTGAAACGTTAGCAAAACATGTAATTACGAGTATCGATAAGCAAAATGCAGTATTATTTTATTTTTTAGGTAAATTAGAAGATACGAAGACCGTTGCCGGAAGAAAAGGAATATCTTTTAGATTTTCTAGTTCATCGTGTCGGTAACAAGTTCGAACGCAAAGATAGGTATTTCTCTCGTGTTTTTTTTTGGCAAGCTATTGCAAGAAATTACATTAAGCCGTGAGTAATAAACTCTCTCTCTCCTCTCTCTCGTCTCTCCTCTCTCTCCTCTCTATCTTATATCTATATACTATATATATATATATATTATAATATATATATATAATATATTTATATATATATATATATATATATATATATATATTATTATATATATACTAATATAATATATATATATAATAGGTAAATCTGTGTCTAACCTAGTTCGGGCCTTTCATAATACATTAGGTTAGGGCAAACTGTGGGCATTTCATAATCTATTAGGTCAGGGCGAACTTGGGGGTTCCATAATCCATTAGGTTAGGTAGTACTTTGGGGCTTCCATGATCCATTAGGTTAGGGCGTATTTGTGGGCCTAACAATAATCCATTAATGGTGTAGGGCTACTTGGGGGCTTACATAATCCATTAGGTTAAGGCTACTTGTGGGCTATTAAGTCAAATGTCATAAAATGTTTGCTGATTAGGTAGATCACAGATTTAATATATATATATATTTATATATATATATATATATATATCATCTATATATATATATATATATTATAATATATATATAATGATATATATATATATATATACTTATATATATATAATTATATATATATATACATAGTATAGTATATATATATATATTATATTATATATAAGTATATTATATAATATATCGAATTATATCGATATATCCAATACTCGTATATCGATATAGTTCGATATATCGAATATCGAAGCTCAGACGAAAGATTGAATTTTACCTATATATATATATACTATATATTATATACGTTATATCTAGTACTATATATATATACTATAATATATCATATATAATATATATATTTATTATAGATATAGTATATATATATATATTATATATATATATATTATATATATTATATATATATTAATATATATATTATTATATATATATATAAGTGGTATAGGGCACAAGACTAGCAAGCCAGACTGCATCCGGCAAGTTGCAACGCGGATGTGCAAATGTTGGCAAAGCAACATTTTGCAACATTTGGTTTTTCAAAAGCTTGACGTGTCAAGGTCAGGGTTTTTAAGGTCGCTGAAGACAAAATTTAAGGTCTGGAAGACCGTTTTCGGTAGGTTTAGCCTCCCAAAATGGGGAACGTAGCTCCCCCCAAAGGGGGCTTTTTTAGTCCTAGAAGGTTTTAACATGATTGGGGGAGAGCCATTTTTGAATGGGCTCAATCGATTTATCGTGATCGATGACCCCTATATCGATTTTTTAAATCGTCTTTCTAAGTTGCTCTGGGTTGGCTTTTTCTTTCAAAAATAATATAGAAAAGGAAAAATATACAATAATTAACATTCGATTAATCGCTGTAGTAAGGGGAGGAACCTTGACAGAAGCCAGATTTTGTTGGATGCACCTCTCTGTCAGCCCCTCCTGTCACCCTGGCAATAGGGTTGTACTGGATATCTCTCGGGTAGCTTTTTTTAAGAGACCTGTGCATGCTACCGTTTTCATTTGAGTTTTTTCAAGTGAGGTGAACAGATTTGTCCAAACCTCCTGGTCCACCTCACCTGGTACTGAGAGATAATCTGTCGTTTTCGCGAAAAGTATAGTATGAGGTATTGGGCCTTTGCAACTTGGAATATGAGATCTAAATGTTATGTGATAAACTGATCACAGGTGGTTTTGGTGACCGTAGGTCACCCATAAGGGGGTGCTGTCCCCTTAGCGCCAAGGTCAAAATTCGTCCTGAAAACCCTGTAGGCTTAACGTAAAGGGCTAAAATTTGGATGTGAGTTATAGGCTGACTGTAATTCGTCGGAGACGAGATTACGTCCTCTGCGTCTCCCCGTAAGGGGGGACGCTGCCCCACAAAAAAATTAAAAATGGTCGTAGAAGACTGAATTTGGAGACAGGTAGAGGATTCAGAGTCGGAGACGGAGTTGGAGTCGGATTCGGCTTCGGAGTCCAGGGACCCCACCGGAGGTGGGTTTCAGTTTGAAAAAAGAAGAAAGAAATTGCATGGAATCCGCAAACGATGGAATGAAGTTAAGAAAGGAAGTCACAGCAGAGGAGAGTGAGGGAGATGGCAGAAGTAATGAGGTAATGGAAGGAGGAGTAGGAGATAAGGATTCAGCAGTTTGGTAGTGGCACCGGTACTGGAGCCGGTGCGGTACGTGTATGTTATGTAAAGCGCGAGTTCCGGCGTTCTAATAATACACAATTATCTGATATGACACTCGTTAACTCCACATACTACTGTTATTGTAGAATCATTAAAAGAGAATGATATGGCGAATAAAAGTTAAATGTTTTATAATGAAGATTTATTTTTTTTCAATAAATCTCATTTTCTTTTTATAAACGCTAACTAATATAATTTTTTTTCCTTAAATTGAAACATGCATATATTGTTTGCTTTTTTTTATGTTTTTATTTTACATTTATACTTTGTGCTTAATTTTATTTTTTAATTTTTATTTTTTTATTTTTTAGTTTTTATTTTTAAAATTTTTTTTTTTCTAAATTATTTTTTTTTTTTACATTTTTTACTTTGTGTTTAATTTTTATTTTTTATTTTTTTATTTTAATTTTACTTATTTAAATTTATTTTTCAAACTTTATTTTTTTTTGTAAGTTTTATTTTGCATTTATACTTTGTTTAATTTTTTTTTTTTTTTTTTTTTTTCTTTAAACATTATGTTTTTACTATAAAAATTTAATTATTTTGTTTTATTTTTACTATAAAAATTTATTTATTTTGTTTTATTTGCTTTAAACATTTTGTTTTTACTAAAAAATTTATTCTTTTTATGTTTATAACTTAAAAATTTTGCATTTTTACATACCTTAAAGCAGTAAATCAGTAAATCAGTAAATCAAATCACCCTCCCCACTCCATCCTTGATCTATTGATCTATTGATCTATTGATCTATTGAATTAAAGGTCATATTTGTATAACATATAACACAAAAATTTTTTATTTATTTTTTTTTTTTTTTTTTTTTAAATATTTTTTTTTTTACTATAATTTTATGATTTTCATGTTTTATGAACTGAAAAAATTTACATTTTTATACATAAATTTAAAGCTGTAAATCAGTAAATCAGTAAAATCAAACTGCCCTCCCATAGCCCCCCCCAACCCTATCGTGATCTATTGATCTATTGATCTATTGATCTTTTGATCTATTGATTAAGAAGTCATATTTTGTACAACATAGATACAAAAACTTTTAATTTATTTCTTGATTTTTACTTCTTTAAATATATCAATTGTTTGGTAAGTTTATGTTTTTTGTTTTTATTTTTGCATATAAAATTTCATTTATTATTGTTTTATTTACTTTAACATTTGTTTTAATTAACGAAATCAATTTTTTTATGTTATAACTTAAAAATTTTGCCTTATTTATACATACCTTAAAGCAGTAAATCAGTAAATCAGTAAATCAAATCACCTCCCACTCCATCCTTGATCTAAATTGATCTATTGACTATTGATTAAGTCAAACTTGTTAAATTTTAACTATTAAAAAATTTTTTTTTTTGGTTGTTTCTTCTTCTCCCTTTAATACATTCCCTTTTCAATATACTTTTTACTAAAAGAAATTTTTATTTTTTCTTTTTCTTTCATGATTTTATAAATATCACTTAAAAAAATTTGCATGTTTTACATACCCTAAAGCAGTAAATTCAGTAAAAATCAGTAAATAAGCCAACCCATCTATCTGCCCTACCCTTGCCATGAAGTATTGATCTATTGATGCTATTGTCCTATTGATTTCCAAGTCCATATTGTTATAACATATCTCAAAAACTTTAATTTATTTTGTTTTTTGTTTGTTCTTTAAACATTAAAACATTATGTTTCTACTATAAATTTATTTATTTGTGTTTATTTCTTTTAACAATTTGTTTGCTAAAAAATTTAATTCCTTTTTTTATGTTATACTTAATATTAACATTACATACATTTAAGCAGTAAATCAGTAAATCAGTTAATAAAACCACCCATCACCCTCTAACCCATTCGTGATCTATTGATCTATTGATCTATTGATTCTTTTGATTCATAGAATTAATTTTTTGTAATAACATATCTCAAAAACTTTTTATTTATTTGTTGTTTTGTTTTTCTTTAAACATTAAATGTTTTTACTAAAAATTTAATTTATTTTGTTTTTTTTGCTTTAAACACTTTTGTTTATTAAACCTACTGAAAAAATATTCTTTTTATGTTCATAAACTTTAAAAAAAAAATTTGCATTTTTTTATTTTAACCATTAATTTATATATAAAAGCAGTAAATCAGTAAAAGCAGTAAATCAAACTGTTATTCCCAGCCCGCCTCTCCCCCTTTCCCTTTACCCATTCGTGGAATTAAATTTGATCCTATTTTGGAATCCTTATTTTTTGGATTTCTACACACCTGGGGAAAATTTTTTCCCCCAAAGTTTCATATTTTTTTGGTATAATAAAACAAAACATTTTTTTATTTATGTTTTTGTTTTGGTTTTTCTTTAATTTGTTTTACAAAAAATTTATTCCTTTTTATGTTTTTAAAAACTTAAAAATTTTGCATTTTTCATACCTTAGCAGTAAATATCAAGTAATCCAGTAAACCTCAAACTGTAACCAGCCACCCTCCTACCCCTTCCCATGACTTATTGTCTATTGAATCTATTATCCTATTGGATTCATGTAATATTGTTAATAATATAACATAAATTCTTTTTACTAAATAATAGGCTTATTGTGCTTAAAAACATTAGGCTTTCTATCCTTAAATTTATTTCATTTTATGTTTTATAACTTAAACAAATTTGCATATTTTAACATACTCTAAAGCAGTAAAAAAAAAATCAGTAAAATCAGTAAATCAGTAAAATTAAAAACCAGTAAAAGGCAGTAAATCAGTAAATCAGTTAATCAAACTATCCTCCTACTTCCATGATCTATTGACTCTATTGATTCTATTTGATTCATGTCATATTTGTACAACATAACGCAAAACTTTTATTTATTTTTGTTATGTTACTTTGCAAAGTTATTATTTATTTTGAATAATTATTCAAAATAAGTAATAACTTTACAATTTTTTTTGGAGCATGTTCTCTTGTCATTTGTAATGCAGTAACTCTGTAATCAGTTATCAAACCCACCCACATCCTATCCTCCTACCCATCGCATGATCTTATTGATCTAATGATCTACTTGCATTCGAAACGTTATATTTTGTACCAACAATAACACAAAGCACTTGTTATTTTATTTTTTTTTGTTTCTTCTTATAATATTTTGTTTTTATATTTAAATACAAAATTTTATTCTTTTTATGTTGTATAACTATTAATTTCATTTTTACTACCTAAAAGCCATAAATCAGTAATACTAAATCAACTTGGTATCCTATACCCCTCCCCTACTAATTTCAAACCCGCACCCTGCTGAATCCTTTTTTTGAAAATTCCCTTTTATGATCTTAATTTGGATTCCCCAAGTTCCATAAATTTTTGTATTTAAAACCTATTCTCCCCAACATTTTTATTTAAAATTTGTTTTGCATTAATTACCTTAAAAACATTTTTTTTTTAAACTAAAAAAATTTAATTTTTTATGTTTTTATAACTTCAAATTTTCATTTTACATCCTTAAAGCAGTAATCGTAAAATTCAGTAAATCCCAACTGTATCCCATTATCTACCTTCCAATGATCTATTGAATCCGTATTGCATCCCTATTGATCCCTATTTTTTATCTGATTGATTCAAGTCATAATTTTGTATAACATAACACACAAAACTGTTATTTTATTTTGTTTTGTTTCTTTTAAACATTTTTGTTTTACTAAAAAATTTTATTCTTTTTATGTTTATAACTTAAAAAATTTGGCATTTTTGTACATACTAAAGGCAGTTAAATCAGTAAATATAGATATAAACTCAAAACTGTCACCATACCTCTCCTACCCCTTCCATGATCTATTGATCTATTTGATCTAGGTTTCCAAGACATATTGTTGTTTATGTCCTATCTCAACTTTTTTATTTATTTTGTTTTGTTTTTTCTTTAAAAAATTATGTTTTACTATAAAATTTATTCTTTTTATGTTTATAAACTTAAAAAAAATTTGCATTTTTTTACATACCCTAAAAGCAGTAAATCAGTAAATCAGTAAATCAACTGCCTTCCCCAGCCCACCCTTTCCAATGATCTATTAATCCTATTTTGATCTATTTGAAACTACGATTTCAGTCATATTTAAGTATATCCTTTTGGTATAACATAACAATAAAACAAATTCTTTTGCTTGTAGGCTATTGTTGTTGAATGGCGGCGTTTGTTGATGCATTTTGTTGCAAGTTGCGTTGATGTTGTTGTTGTTGAAATGTAGCGTTTGTTGTTGCATTTTGTTGATGTTGTTTGATGTTGTTGTTGTTGTGATATGTTACGTTTGTTGTTGTTGTTGAAATGTTACGTTTGTTGTTCTGTTGTTGTTGTTGTTGTTGTTGTTGATGTTGTTTGTTGAAATGCTGTGTTGTTGTTGTTGTTGTGTGTTGTTGTTGTTGTTGTTGTTGAAAATGATGCTGTTGTTGTTGCATTTGTTGCTGTTAAATATAACTAACCTTTATAACCAATGACATTTAAAAACGACAGTTGTTTCAACATATATTTTCAATATTAATGTTAATTTGGCCTTTTGCTCCTAGAAGGTTTGAAAATAATCGAATAGATCATTTTTGATGTTTTGCATCTTTACCATTTGTAAATACTATCTAAGGAACTCTTTCCAATATATAATAACTTTTCTTCGGATATATATAGGTACTAACGACATTTGAAAATTATTAATAACATACTCCAACAATAGACTTAAGTGCTTGGCTGCTGTGTTGCGAAGGTCGTGAAATTGCAGCTTCTTATTTAACGAGATATTTTATTTACACTACGCGTACTTAGGTAGGTATACAAGTTTATATGGAACAACGTATGTCAATACAAGCTGCAACAACGCCTATAAATTCAGCTAGTATTTTACAACCACACGATTTTAAAGTTTAATTTTCTTATGTTATGAAAATAGATATTAAACATTTTTTATTATATCGTTGATAAATTTTTCAAAACTATAAAATTAATATTTTATGTTCTCTTAAAAAATAAGTATAGTAACTTAGCTAACCCAGCCTATCCCTTTAACTTACGTATAGCATTGATATATTATATATATATATTATATATATATAATATATAGTATAAATATATATATATATATATATATATATAATATAAATTATATAATATGTATATAAATAATACTATAAATATTATTAATTAATATATATATATATATATATATATTATATATATATATAATAAATATAATATAATATATATAATATATGATATATATAATAATATATATATATTATATATATAATATATATATATAATTAATAATATATATATATATATATATATATATATATATATATATATATATATAATATATATATATATATATATATATATAATATATATATATATATATAATGATCATAATATCCATATATTTATATATTATAATATAATATAATATAATATATATTATTATAATATAATATTATAATAGTATATATATATATATTATATATTTATATATATATATTATATATAATATATATTATTATTATATTAAAATATATATATAGTATATACTATATATATATTATATTATAAGTTATATATATACATATATATATATATATATGATAATATATATATATATATATATATAGGGGTATACATAAGCGTAGGACGACGTAGGTAGCGTAGCTCTACCAAGTACATATTATATTTAAGAGTCTATTTTGAAATAAATGTAATATAAAATTTATATGGTAAATGTATTAATAATAAATTATATACAATATTATTTGAAAGTAAAATAAGTAATATGATTTATAAATATAATTAAAGATAAGGTCACATTACTATTAGATAATTAAATAATTATAATAATTAAATGTTACATTGGTTTACCTCTTCTCCACGACTCATGTTCATTGAGAGGAAGATTACATAGCCATATTGGCGTACATATTATATTGTATATATCCAATAATATATATATTTATATGCCCCAACTCGACAGTCATATACACTTGCTGCTGTATTATACGGTATATACTGTATAGGCGAAATAAAATACTGAAAAATAATTTTAACTGACCTGAGTAGTAAAAATTTTCTTATAGCACCCAGTGAATCCGCTGGCTGGAGCCGGGCTCTATGCAGTGAATAGCCCGGATTATATTTTCATATAGTAGCAAGAACACAAAATGTATCTACTACATAACGTCTGAGTCGGACAAAGTCTAGAGTTAATAGAAGAATAGCTCAAATATATACTATTATATATTACTATTATATATATATATACTAATATAATATATATATATATATATATATATATTATATATATAATATATACTATATATATATTATATATATATTATAGTATATATATACTCATAATATAATATCATATTATATATATTATCCTATCCTACTACTGACCTTACCGTCATTCTTAAAGTAGGTTAGGCTTATACCTCTGAGTCATTAAAGGCCAGCATCTTCTTCCTTCTTAGCGTCTCAAAACCTATCTATAACCCCTAGTAACTATCTCTAGAAAACCTCACTTTTTCATGATACGTAAATGGTATCTGTGCTATAAGTTCCTTCCAGGACGTGTAGCATGACGAGAGGTCTCGTATAAGGACTCAGCTGGAATTTCAGAGAATATGTACTTAGTATGGAGAGCACCTGATGTGAATATCTTCTTCAGAATACCTTCAAGATAACTTCTTGGACGTTGAGTAACAGTCCGAGAATGAAGTTGACTAGCCAGATAGATCGATAGTTTCATAAGTGAACCCGCATGCTAAGGGAGATCTAAGAGAGTGAGTGTGAGCACACCAGCTCAAGGTAAATATATCTTATCACACAGGGAGAGATAGCACTGAGCTCGGACTCAGTTGTATCGCAGTCGCTTTCTACGTCTGCCGTGTTCGTCGGCTCCATATCTATAGAATAAGGCATAATGAATAGCCGTTAGGTGCCCATGTAAATTGATATCATGTGTGTCCCACATAGTAGCGATATATTGTATCTTACCATAGTATAATCATAATTAGCGTTTACCTGCTAGATCATTCTCATATATCTCATATCAACTAGATAATCATATCACGCAGCAGGATCGACTAGCGATCATGATGACGCACAAAACGTACGCGAGAGAGTAAAAGTGTGCAATTATAACTTATGAATACGAGAAATACTATTATAGACCTATATCTATCATCTTTAGAACTACTCTATATATATAAATGAGAGGAACATTAGGGAGAGAAGATTAAGAGATAAAGAGGATAGTTTCTGAAGCCGCCCAGGGTCGGAGTTTAAATATATATATCATATAATATATAGTATATAATACATACTATGACTGCAAAACGCGCTCTAGCTTAAATGACTGAGAATGGCATAAAATGATCTATGCTATCAGCATATCCCTGACCTTCTACTAATTAGCTATACTGATATACTTGATTGGATAATAGAATCTATTTGAATACTGAATGATATATATCGATAAACATATATAGTAGTATTTAGTGAGTATATCCTATATCTATAGGTGGTACTATTGTATGTATATATGTGTTATGATATCAGTGTATAGCATAAATATTACTAACATCCCGCACATAATTTTATCATATATATGATATATTTTGAGCTACTCGTATACAATTCTCTCATCTTATCATTCTATTTATAAACTAAAATATCATTCCTATACGAGCAGAGTGGCCACGGATCGATCAAAACACACAGTATGCATATATACTATTATATATATATTATTGAACTTGGAAGAAGAGTAAGTCACATGACGCTACCATTATCTTTAGACTTATATACTCACTTATTAATTATACTCTCATGGCCGTATACTTAGTACATAGCATGAAATGTAAAAATGTGTGTGAGAGATCACTATATATGAGTGAGATGTATAGTTTATAATATACTTAAGTTATATACACATATTCTGAATATTCATAGATGATTATTGTCCTTAGTGGCTACCTTTTTTTACCCTTTATATATGTTGGCTAAATTATCTATAATTTTACCCTTGGTAGTCTTATATTTAATTTAACCATATTATAAATCCTTTTTTTGTGTTAAATATTATATTTTTTTATAGTATATTAATATAATTTTATTTATAATATTATGTTATATATAAATAATTTTTTCAGTGTATAGCTATCTTAATAGCCTTGATATATGGTATAGTAATAGTACATTAATATGCCTTACATTATATTATAAGTACTATATATACTCACGTAATATAAACTAAGATCATGTCCGAGGGAAACGAAATTGCTTAAATGTTAGACGACAAAATTTTTTTTTTTATTTGTGTATATATTTTATATAGACTCATACCAATTATAGTATATTATGGAATATCGTAATATTCTATAATATACTATATATATATATACTATAATAATATACTATATAATATTATATTAATATATATCAATATATTAAATATTATATATTAATATATATATTATAATTAATATAATATAATATATATATTATATATATTAATATATAATATATATATAATTATAGACAACTTCCGGTATAATATATCATATATATTCTTTAATATAATATAGCTATAAATATTATATTCAGAGATAGATACCAAAGATATATATTATATATATATATAGTATATAATATATATATATATATTGTATATATATATATAGTATAGTAATTATATATACTAATTGTAACTATCATATACTAATAGCTAGTATAATATATATATTCTATAGGCACTAATAAGAGACGGAGGAGAAGAGAACCGAAAATGAATAGAAAAGACAAAACTGGATATAAGTTTACCTAAAGACAGGGGCAAAACCTACTATATAATGGTTAGCCTTGGAACAGCTAACCTCTAACTCTTTTTGAGTCTTTAATTGGGACTATTAGAAAAATAGAAGTTGTCTTCAATTGTCTCCAAAATACCTCAATAATATCTTCATCTTTATAAAACTGATAATTTCCTCCACACTATACAAACATTATGAAATTGGCACACTGCATGTTACATGTTTTGAGTAAACGACAGCTTTAACGTTTGTCTGTGTTTAGTATCTGTAGGGTCTTTACTTTTCGTCGGATGACCTTAATGATGAAATATATTCATTATAAAATCCTACTTAAATGAGAACATGGATACCTAATGGAGAGGTATACTATGCATCTGGGATCGGACCAACCTAGTGAGTGGTATTCCTCCCCCGAGACGCCGAACCGCTCGCCCGCACGCCGACGCACCACATCCTGTGCGTCAAACTAGCCTAGTTTTGAATATATATTTTAATTATCAATTAATAATACAAATTTAAAATAAATATTGTTATTTTAATTATTAATATGGGTATCTTCTATGAGGCAATTGACATATCGACAGAGTTGTATGACATAGAGCTGGCGTTCGATTCCTTTTCCGGATCATAGGTAATAATTACCTAAAGTAGTTCCCCTCCTAGAACAGGTGAGATGTGAACGTTTTTAAAAATAACGAAAACTTCATATGAGAATTTTTTTAGCACCACGTTTAGCAAAACTGGTTATTTATACTAAATGGTAAATAATAAAAAATAATGCATGCAAATTCTATAACAATTTAAATGTTAAGAAAAGATAAAAAAAAAAAATTACTTTATAAAATACGGAAACTTGCTTGAATTTCTCTTGGAGATTTTGCATTTTGGTAAAATTTTGAACTATATTTGATAATAATCGGTAACACAACAATCTGTAAATGTTTGAAAAGAATCGGCAATAATCTGCAAATAGTTTGAAAAGAATCGGCAACAATCTGTAATTGCTTTGAAAGTACATTGATAAAAATCGGTAACAATCTGTAAATACTTTGAAAAGAATCTGCAAAAATCTATAAATACTTTGAAAAGAATCGGCAACAATCTGTAATTGTTTTGAAAGTACATTGATAAAAATCGGTAACAATCTGTAAATACTTTGAAAAGAATCGGCAACAATTTGGATCCGTCTACATTACCCTGCTAATATCAGGCCATCCCTCAAACAATAATCTGGCACTACAAAATAAGAAAAGCAGACATTACCATAATTGTTAAAAATATACAACCAGGACGAAGTGGAATTCTAACACTGTCTTACATTCAACCAAATCACACAAACTGCAAGTGTTTTGAAAGTACACTGAAAAGAATCGTCAACAATCTGCAAATACTTTGAAAAGAATCGGCAAAAATTTGTAAATGCTTAGAAAAGAATCGGCAGCAATCTGAAAATGCTTTCAAAATAATAACCACAAAATTTTAAATTATTTAAAAATAACTGGCAACAAACTGTAAAAATTTTGAATTTAGCAAAAAAAAATTGTATTTAAATGCTTCAAGACTTATTGCTAACAATATGTAAATGCCCTGAAAATAATCGCCTAAAAGCTGTAAATTTTCATTTACTCATTATCTGGTTGTCTTTCCCTAATTCCACTTATTGTCAGGCGATAGTTTCTCTATTTGAAATCTTTTTTAAATCATTTCTTCATTTCTACCCTAACATGTGTGCTGCTAAACTAAATTTGTAACTTGAAAACTTTTTATTTTTATGGTCAATTATAAAAGGAGAAGCGGAATTCTGAGATCCAATAACATTTAGTTCTGCAATTATACGTTCTCATTTAAAGGTTTGTTCCGACATAAATTCTCATATTGAGAATAATAATTATCTGGCTACAAAATTCACTCAGAGAATACTCTGCTATAAGATTCATTATAAGATTCATAGTGAGAATAATAATTACCCTGCTATAAGATTGATACTGATAAAAATAATTACTCCTGCTATAAGAATCACACAGATAAAAATAATTTTCCTGCTATAGGATTCATACTGATAATACTAATTACCATGGTATAAGATTCATATGGAGAATAATAATTACCGTATTAAAAATTTGTTAAAATTAGTAATAAGCCAGAAAAGAATTTTGGAAAGGGAACTCAAAGAAAATTTCTACCAAAATTTGAGGAGAATCAAATAATGACAAAATTTGAAGACTACTGGATACTTAGGGAGAATTTACAACACCTTCAAAATGTAGCACGTGTAAAATTTAATAGGATTATTAACAACAGAACTGATGGTAATAAAGATAGAAATCTGACTCAAGATGAAGAATTGACGTACAGAAGATTAATTAAATTTCAGAAGCGTAGAGAATTTAACTTATTACAGAAATATTTAAAAGACGGCAAAAATAGAGTTAAAAGGTAAGTGAAATTTTGTGTCTGTATTTTAGTGATATCAAAGTTTGTTATTATAATCATTGTTTTTTACTGGTGTGTAGATTTTTTTTAAAAATATTGGAAAGAGGTTAGAGGCCATGGGGTGAAACCCTACCTAGGATTGTAAAGTTCTTAGTCTTGCATGGAGACCAATGCGCTAAGAAGCATGAGATCTTCCTTAGAACTCCAGGTGTAAGGGTTTATAGCAGGATTGGCAATAAAAATAATAATAATAAAAAAACAAAAGCATAATAAACTATCCATTAAAACTCATCCCCCAACCATCTATATTTTGTTACATTTTTGCATTAAGAAAAAAAATTGGAATTAATAAAGAATGTATTAAATGTACACTTCATTATATAGTTTATAGGTCCCTATATATTGTTGCCAAAATTAATTTACACTTGTGACTGCCGAGATAAGAAAAATAATTGCATATGAAATAAAAACATGAAAACATTTATTCCTTTAAAATAATTTTTATTGCAACTAATAAACAACTAAATTAAAATCCATAATTATTTTTTGTACACTCTGATGAGCTTTAGTGCTTTTCAGCTCACAGGTTGGTTCTCAGTTCATTACATACACAATAAAATGTTTAGATCATCTAAGTTGACCCTTAACTTGCAGAACAGCAGTGTGAAATGTTGAAGTTTCTGGAAGTTTATCTCATCTTTTTACACTTTACAAGATTCATGTTTTCTTTAATATTTTTCTTGATGAAACTGTATATATGCAAATTCACAATTTATTTAAAAGTTTAACAGAAAAACAATCACATAGTTATTATTTACAAAATTACTAATGTAAATAATTTAATATGTAATCCAACTGATATAGTTTCAAAATATTACTTGCTGAATTATATATATATATATGTCATTTGGGGTAACAGGATATTTAAAACCAATGGCAGTTTGACAAGAGATAAGATTTCGGCGGGTGGATCCAAGCTTCTGTATTGCAGTTAGAAAGTTTAACAGAGACAAAATAGCTGACTTCGAAAGTTGTATGTGGTTTTGGAAGATTGTGAAGATCTCTCTTTTGTTGATCCAGTTATTACATAACTTACCAAACTCTGGAAGTGTTCTCTGATTACTTTCTAGAGCTTGATTCACATCCCGTCAGTCGGGTTGTGAATCCCATCAGCTGTGAAAAATGAGTTGAAGCATTGGCTTAGAAATGAATTCGCCAAAGCTATAACAGCATTGATTTCAGAATAATGCTGACCTGTGAAATTTTTTAAATAAAGAATTTAAAAAATTTTTCCTGGCTCCCATGAGGAAAAAAAAAAAAAAAAATCTTGCTGCTGACAACCTATCTTGGGAACGGGGCTTTTCCATTCTTACGAACTTCAGTGAAACTGAAACATGAAATTATTTTTCATTTCCTAAAAATTTTATTTATTACAGTTTTGTCTTACTATTTTCATATTACATGATGTTTATATTCCAATTGATTATTTTGTTAATTTTGTATTTTGTTTTAAAAGTTGATTAATCGAGTATTATACATACTTTTCAGCTTGTATGACTGTTATTAAATACAAATTCATGCAATGAACCAATTCGTGTTTTCCAGATTCAGTAGAATTTCAAAAAAATATTTCTATAGCATATGCTACAATTTTAAAAGCCAATTGGCTTATTTTTCCGAACTTTAAAAGTCTAGGGGGTAATAAAATTGTTTACTATTAATATATTTGGGGGAAATGCCCAAGAAAATTTTCCAATCACTGGTTTAAGCCATACTTAATTGACTAGTTTAGGTCGGTAAAACTCGGTAGCTCTAAAATATAATTTTCATTTATATTAGATTTCTGAGTCAAAAATAGTTTAAAAGTAGTAGCTATAGGTAAATTTTTATAATTTTTTTTAGAGATTTCAAGATAAATATATTTTCGAAAACCCCAAAAAGCCACTAAAATAAACAATTAAAAACCCACCAGACTGGGTGTAAAAAACAAAAAGCAAAACAGTTTTCGCTCACCCTGGTTTATAGGGCAAATTGAAGATGATGCTAGTCTCACTGACAGGGTGATAATCCTTCCTGGGACTAGATGAAGAATATATTTATTCTTTCTTTTTGTTTATTCTCCCATCTCTTTCCATTAGATGTGGGGTAAGTAACATGGACGGAAAATAGGATAGTTAAGTAGAAGAGCATGACTTAATTCAAAAGGAAAGCCCCGCCCCTTACCATCCCCTCTATACCCTTAAGTGAGAGCTTGTTGCAGTAAAAAATTACCCTAAAGCTTCACAAAACTGCGTGTTCACTTTGTGACCTGTGTTAATGTGGGGTTCATCCTGAAAGTCAGGCCATAAAAATACTATACATAGCCCGCCATTCACTCCTATTTGATCCTTCCTTCTTGTCTCTGCCAAGCTCACATTCCTTTCCTTCAGACATTCCTTTACTGACCCAATCCATTTTTTCTTTGGTCTCCAGTATGTCAATTCCCAGCAATCACCACTATACATTCGCTTAACCAACCGACTATCATTCATCTTTTCCATATGACCAAACTATCTCAATACACTCATTTATTCTTTTATTTACGCCTTTGTTCACACGACACAACTCTCTAGCATGTTCATTCCTCATTTTATCAATTCATAATTTTCCTACTACATTCTTCATCATCCGTTCCCTTTTCATCCATCATATGACCTAAATATTTAAACTCTGCTTGTTCCAGTTGTTCACCATTCAACATGATTTCACAGCGCTGATTCTCCTGACTCACTACTATCACCTTACTCTTATCAACATTTACTTACCCCCCCCCCTTTTCAAACCCATCTACCAATCATCTCAAACTTTCTTCAGATTCACCACACAAAACCAAATCATCAGCATACAATATATATATATATATATATATATATATATATATATAACTGCTGCGCCTTAACAACGCCATATATACCTGCTGCATATGCCTGCTAACTGCCATACTTGCCCTGCTGCTGCCTGTATATATATATATATATATATATATATATATATACTTCATCTACATTGACTGGGGTAGTTGCGTCTCTGCCTGAGCTGAAGAAATGGTGAAGATGAAAAGTCGAGAAAAAGAAAGCTCTTACCACCCCCTTTATACCTTTTGGTGAGAAACTCGCCGCAGTCAGAAAAATCACCCTTTAGAGCTTCACGGGACGCGACGGACCCTCACTATGGCATCTGCGTCAATGTAGGGTTCATTTCCTTGGCCCAGGTGGGCCTAACCACTCTCCCTCCCCCGCCATTCACTCCCTATTATGCACCTTTCTTTCTTCTCGCCTCTGCCAACATTCCTCTCCTTGAGGCATTCATTTACTGACTCAATCGGTCTCCCAGCCAGTCGATTCCCACCACAATTACTAATATACATCCGCTTAACCAACTTAACCGCTTAATCCATCCTTTTCACATGACCAAACCATCTCAATGTGCTTTCATTTATTTTCTCATTTACTCTTTTCTTCAATACCACACAACTCCCTAATGCGTTCATTCCTCATTTTATCAATTCTTCTCACACCTAACGCCCCCCTTAAATTGTCCATCTGAACACATTATACTTATAGATCCATACCTCTTATTCCAGACCATAGTTTCACTACTATACATTAACACAGGTAACAACATACCCTCATGTAAGACCTTAGCGCACTCAAGACTTAACCTTCCTACCATTCACAACTTTCCTACTACACTCTGCATCATCCGTTCCCTTTTCATCCAACATATATCCTAAATATTTAAACTCAGACACTTGTTCTAGCTGCTCACCATCTAACATAATTTCACACCGAGGACTGTTCCTACTCACATTCATAACCTTACTCTTATCTATGTTTACTTTCAAACCCCTCCTTTTACACACATCCTGCCAAATCTCTACCAATCCTCTCAAACTCTCTTCAGATTCACCACCCAAAAATTCATCCGCATATAATAGGTAGGGCACCCTCTACTCACCTCTATTCTCCATCATTCTAACACCATTTTCTGCCACCCCATCTCTAATTCTTTCATAACCCCATCCATATACAAATTGAATAACCAAGGAGAAAACACATCTGTCTCACTCCGCTATTAATATTATACTAATCACTTTCAACTCCATTTATTCTTACACACACTTCACTATCATCATACACACTTTTGATTCATTCAGAAGCCTACCACCAACACCATATATCATTAACACCTTCCAAGGAGCTTCCCTATTAATCCTGTCATATGCCTATTGCAAATCCATAAGTCATAAATACAATTTATTCTAATTCTCTCGATTTCTCAATCATTTGCTTCAATATAAAGATTTGATCCACACATCCTCTACCACTTCTAAACGCGCCTTGTTCTTTACCAATCAGTTCCTCAGGGAGGCGACCTCCAATCCCTCTGAACTTTACCCTCCATAAACGCTTTGTTATTTAACTTCCTGCTCTGCTAACACATAATATATATATATATAACATATATATACAGCATATATATATATATATATATATATATATACTATACTATATATATATATATATATATATATATATATATATATATTTATATATATATATATATATATATATATAATAACTATATATATAATAACTATATAACTATATATATAGCAATAGCCAACATATATAACATATATATGCAATATATATGTAACTTATATATATATATATATATATGCTGCTATATATATATTTCTTTATCTACTATTTTCCCAAGAATGGGGTAAGGTGCGTGAACGGCATCCGGAAGAAAAGCAGTAAGGAGAAACATGACAAAAGTCGAAGAAAGCCCGGCTACGCCCCCTCAGTACCGCCATTAATTGGTGAGAACTCGTCGCGGTCAGAAAATCCACCCTAAAGCTTCGTGGGACAGCGACGGTCACTATGGCATCTGGTCAATGTGAGGTTCATCCCTTGGCCCAGGTGGGCCACGACCACCTCACAATCCCCGCCATTCACTCCTGATATACACCTTTCTTCTCGCTTATGCTGCTAAACTCACATTTCTCTACTTCAAACATTCGTTTACTGACTCAATCCACTTTTCGGTCTCCCAGCCGGTTCCCAACACACTCGCCACTATACATCCGCTTAACCAGCAGACTATCCCTTCATCCTTTCCATATGACCAAACCATCTCCATCTTATACTTTCATTTATTCTCTCATTTACCCCTTTCTTCACACCACACAACTCTCTAATAAGTTCATTCCTCATTTTTATCAATTCTTCTCACACCTAGCATGCCCCTAAGATTGTCCATCTGAACACATTGAACTTTAGATCTATACTTCTTATTCCAGACCATGGTCTCACTACTATTCAATAACACGGATGAAGCAATATATATATATATATATATATATATATATATATATATATATATATATATATATATATATATTATATTTATATATATATATATATATATATTTATATATATATATATACTAATATATATATATATATATTTGCTATATATATACTAACTTTATATATATATATATATATATGAGGGGATAAGCACGTTAAAAAAGAATTGGTTTATATGCGGGCATATATATATATATATATATATATATATACTTTATATGCTGCTCTATATATATATATATATATATATATATATATACTATATATGCTATATATATGCTATATATATATATATATACTTCTGCTATATATATATATTAGGGATGTACCGATATCCCGAAAAGAGGCCGATACCGATACCGATACTCTATTTTTAAGGTACCGATACCGATATTGATACCGATACTTTAATATAATATAATAAATACATAGTACTAAGATAGAACATTTGTGCACTGGTAGGCAACTCAAGATTGCATTCCCTGTACAAACAATACTTAGTCATTTATATTTCATATTTGGTTGTGCCCAAGTATATTTATTTTATAAAGTAAAATAGTACCTTTAAGGAATAATAATTGCAAATATAATATTAATAACTTATGTTTGTGTTTATTTAAAAAATATTCCATTCCATTTCAAGTAAGTGATAACAAAGTTTAGCTACTGCTTTTATGTTTAACATGATTACAATTTACAAAAAAGATTCTTTTAACTTATTAAAAACATAATGAAAAAAAAGAAACCTCAATTAATCAGCCGAAAGTTAAATAAAAAAGCCTTATTATAAAACATGACATAATAAAACTCTCCTTTAAGATAGATACCATTCAATAACTCAAATTCAAAAATTCACAAATTGTGATGCAAAAACATTAAGCTTTCACTAGTATCTGACGAGAGACTGTTCCTTTTGGGGTGTTTACATTCCTACCCACACTATAAATACGCTCTCTCCTCGCCTGATGAAGGAGGTGCTGATGGTATTTGCCTGCAAGCACTGATAATAATAGAAAACCTTGACCCATTTTCATGCCACCGCATGAAAGGATTCTCTTTGTAGGCAGCATCTCATGTTTTCGTAGAGCCTCATCTCCTCTTTCACAGACTGCAAATTTGAATTATCTTTGCTCCTTGATGACTGTCTCTTCAGTTTTTGCGATGAGGTTCCCTGTAATCTCCAGAGGAGTGAAGAATGTCAATGAAAATTTCGGCCATGAACATCAGAAGTCTAACATATCAAAAATCACTATCTACAGTAGGTTTTATTTCTTTGAAAAGCCACCATCGTCATATCAGTGCTGTTGCCAGGGGGTTGCAGATAAGGCGGCTTCCACTTCTCTGCAGAGCAAAGCTCCTCGGTTATGCTATTTTAATGCATTCTGGAAGTGGCACCGTCCGAGGTGCCATTCTTGTGGGGTTCAGCTATAAGGAATTCCTTAGTAGAACCTTTTATTTATTCATTTTTTACATTTTCCTGCTCACGGACAGAACCCTATTCAAGGAGTGGGTGTTGAACGCCTCAAATATCAACTAACACCAAATTACGCAGATGAGCACAGACGCAGACTTTAAAATGAGGAAATTAAATTGGGTAGGAAACACAGATGATGGAGAAAATTCCACAGAACAGAGGTGGCAAAAGAAGAGAAAAGAAGCACACAGCTTGAACCAGTCTGAGGTTGCAACATCAACAAAACTCATGTGCCGACACAGCACCTTTGTTGTTACGGGGGCGCGTCGTAAGGTGGTGGTACTTGAAGTGGATGGATTCCCTCAGCTTTTGCCTCTACACAGTACCTATAGAAAAGGGATAAAGCACCAACATCGCGCCGCAAATATAAAGGGTCAAGTGAACTAGAAAGTACAGGACAGTTTTATAAGTCTTTTATTTGACTCGACCCTATCCAAAAAAGCTGGATGAAACCAGAGCCCCACAGATATGAAACAATTTTCCATACAAGGACAGATGAAGACCTTTGTATAGGTGTACTGAGAAAGAGAAAAAGTCTCGCACCCAAGCAGAACTCCCAGTTTCTTTGAGGCCGCCCTAGCAACCACTGTGATTGAGGTTTCAAAACATTTTTGTTTATGTTAAGGCTAAGGATGTTTATATTGTCAACAGGAGAACAGAGGCCGTCAAGAGATAGAAAAATTAAGTGTCTTAGAGAGAGATTTGTAGAGGTTAAAGTTTTTTAAATAATTAAATTTGCAAGCTTGAGGCGACCCCACCCGGAAATTTATCCAGATCAGCGATAATTGAATCGGAAGATTAAGACGAGCAATTCTAGAAGTAAAGGAGGGAGCACATATGAGGTTGAAGAATGAAGAGTCAAGTCATCGACATATGGTGGATAGAGTTAGATGTGCAGGTGAAGATCATTGATGAAAAGCAGGAATAAAGTAGGAGATAAAACATAACCCTGAGGAACACCACTATTGACAGAAAAAGAAGAAGTCGCTGTAGCGGATTTGACGCTAAAATAATTTGAATCAAGGAAGGCGTGAGGCTGCCTTCCAGGATAGATGATGGGGATATAAAGAAAAAACCCATACACCTTAAATTTATTAACAGAAAAAAACCGACCCGATACCGATATTACAAAAAAAATCCTAAATTATAAAGGTATTCCAATACTACTTAATAATTACAAACACAATTACCGTATACCACTACTGGTTACCAATATACTCTAAAATATTATCTACTATTAATTCTACCACCAGGTATTACAATATACCAGATATTACAATAAGAATATCCTATACCTACACCATATCACATTTGAAATTTATAGACAATAAAATATAAATAAATGATACTAATAAATGTAATTAACGTAAAATTTACTAAAAAAAGATATGCGAAAAAATTGTCGATTATGAAATATTTTATTTCATTTAAAGTTTTAATTTTTCCACATATTGTACCACTTTTATTTTAAGTATTTCACGTCTTATGGTACCACTTTTATTTTTAAGTTTGTCACGTCTTGTGGTACCACTTACAACTTATGGTACCTACACTTTTATTTAAGTTTTAGGTTTTAACTTTTCAAATTTTCAAATGTTTTCTAATTTCATAAATATTTTCTCGTTTTATTTTCCACTTTTATACTTTTTCAAAATATGTTACAATTTCCAACTTTAGTTTTACAACTCTATTTTCCAGTTTTATTTTCCACTTTGATAAGTTTTCCAAAATATGTTACAATTGAATTGTTTTATTTTCAATTTAGCCTTTGTAGTTTTAATTTTCCAAATTTTAATTTTCCAGTTTGTTCTTAATTTTTAAAATTTCCAATTTTAATCTCGTCCTTTCAATTTCCCTATTTCAATCTAATATAATTACGTTTAGGTGTACCACACCGTTTTCTTCAATGCAATTACGTTTTAGGTGTACCACACCGTTGAATTAAAGGGTACCTAAGTACCACACTCGTCGACGATCAGCAGCCACAAAAAGAAATATAAAAATCTCGGTCTCAAACAGAATGGAGTCCCAAAAAAGAGCAGCTCCAGAAAAAAACTGAAACGAGACAAAATTAAACAAATCCTAATATGATGACAAAAATAATATGGTAAATAATAAATAAAGAAATCCTATCATCCTATCATGAATCTCAGTATTAAGTAAGTAATTAAAATCATAAATTAATAAATTATAACAAAAATACTATCAGATCAAAAACAATCTTTAACATTAAACATTAACATTTTAAATTAATCTTTAATCATTTTTAAATCTAAACAAAACTCTAACAATCAAAATTTTAATACAAAAAACTCAAGACTCCATTATTTAAATTAAAAAATTTATAAGTAAAAAAACTCAACTATTTAAATTAAAAAATTATAATAAGAAAAAAATTACAAACAAAAATAATACTCAATAGCTACCTGGCCAAATGGTGTTGACCAGTTTTTTTTCTACTTCTAAATTGCGAAAGGGACACAGTTCACCCTTGCATCAGTACCAATGCCACCAATACTCAAACTCTAAAAAAAACAGGACAACAAACTATTACTCATAATACTCCAAAAAAAATATTAATAAGAATAATAGAATGTAACAATTAATCTTTATAAAAACGGAAGTAAATGAAACCTTATTAAATCAGTACCTGCAACCAAAGAAGGATTCCACATCCGCAAGAAACGTCACCCGAAAGACCAAAACCTCTTCAGCTTCAAAGACCACAACCTCTTCAATATACCACTAAGATTACAACTTTATCTTCCCAATTACGATTACAACAATAATCTTTCAATTAAATAATTCCTATGGAAGAGGGAAGAGAAGAAAATACATGTAAAACCAATTAATCAATATGATACAAAAAGAGAACTGCCACTATGGGCAGCTCACCACATCGCCCCATCAACAACAGCCAACATTGAGCGATTTGAAAGAAAGCTAGACATAAGTAAGCAAAGAGAAGGAGGAAACCCAAGGAGGGGAGCTTGAGCAGTGACGCATGCCATACCCGGTCAAATGCGGATATGTCAAACCTACACAAGTGTTCCTAAGGGGGAAAAACCATAAATCTGTTAAATAGGAAAGTATATCGCCAGAAGATCTCGAGCACCGAAAGCCGTACTGGTAATCAGAAAGAAGGGAAAGAGATTCCAGATGATCTAAGAAGTGAGAGTTGATAAAGGTTTCAAAGATCTTAGAAAGAATACAAGTGAGAGCTATAGGGCGATAGTTAGAAGGATTTTCGAATAGGTTGGACATATGCGCGCTTCCAACACTGAGGAAAGTGCTAGTATTGAGCATAGAGAATATAGTTGAACGATGGGTGGAGGTCAGCACGGAAGCACACTTCCTCAAAGCTCGGGGATGCCATCCGGGCCCCCGCCTTCCTAACAGTTATAGATTTCAGGCTCATGCACCCGATCAAATGAAATGCCAGGTAAAGGCATAGGACACCTGAGAGGGAAAGGAGTAGGAAGAGAATCGTCCAGGGTTGAATTAGGGGAAAATAGGAGGCCAAAAAAGATGATTGGCCTTTTCGGTTGGAGAATTAACTACATAGAATCATCAGAGCAGAAGGAGGAAGGATGATTTACAGAAGTTTGATGTTTTTGGCAAGAGGCCAGAGAGATTTGTCAGTAGGAGAACCAAGGAGGTCAGCGTACTTTTAATGAAAGTCCGCTTTGCTCGTCTATGAGTATCCCTGCAACGATTTCTAGCTGAATGAAAATTGGCAAGAGTGATAGGAGAACGAGAAATTTCACCCGATAAGTATTGTCTCTAGCCTGAATGGACGGGGAACAAGCACGATCGAACCATGGATTTTGAGGAGAAAAAGATTTAGTCTAAGAAGAATGAACCTGCTCATCCATTAACAATTACAGTTCCCACTTTATCCGGCAGAATCTGAAGCGTCATAAGAGTTAAAGCAGTCACTTCATTATAGTTAGCGTAGAAACAGCGCAAGGCCCGATCAAAGTGCCAGAAAAACCGCATAGGGGAGGATGGGCAGCTGTTGAAGAAAGTATTAAAATTAGGGTGATATGGAGTTTGTGGTCGAATTTACTGATAGGAGCGAATATTGGTTATTTATAAGAAAAGTTAGTGGTGAGAAACATGGGTCAAGTGTGTTCAAGTCGGTTGGGCGATCGGAATATGTGGTTTCTTTAATAAGTTGCTCAGATCGTTGAGAATACTGAATGATTGGCTTCCTCCAACTAAATCAGTATGAGAGAACCCAACCATTCAGTGTTGTGTATTTTATTGAAATCCCTAAATGAGAGGACCTCAGTATTTGGATGAGAAGTCTCTATAACAGTCTCGTGAAAGTAGTAAGGTAATCAAAAAGACATGAAAATCTGTTCTTAACTAGGAGAGAACAAGCAAATAAGAGAATGTGTAGTAGGAAGAGAAAGATTTTAAACAGAACATCGAAGTTAGGGAGATTCCGAGAATTCTCAGAGCGTGTTGCAGAATGTTTATATTTTATAGGCACATACTCCCACCCTTCAAGCAAGGAAATTATAAAATAAGTTGTAGTTGGATATATTAAACGAGTTGAGGAATGAATTCTTAGCCATCTGGGTCTCAGA
>JABUQX010103799.1:0-37443 GCA_015478945.1 Trachelipus rathkii
TTTTTTCTCTTATTAATAAGATTCATTTCTCTAAAGAGCCAAGAATCAAAAAGAAATCGGTGGATGTTTGCCGTGCTTAAACGATCGATTAAGTATGATTTAAACATTTTTACTTCCCAAATATATGTTGTTGGGCAAACATAGAATATTCGAAAGAAAATGTATAATTTTAGGGTCAAATAGTTCGTCGGTGTTGCCGAAAACAATCTTAGATTGTCCTCATTTACGCTCTCGTTAGAAATATACAATATAGCGTTAAAGTAAAGCAGTGAGAGTAATTGATTAAAATATTTTGATTTCGTTCTACCTCCCAGAGACTGTCCAAAGCTTAACAAATTTTCAATATTTTCCTTTATAATTTCCTCACATTTAATTTCTTCATCACCGACAACGGCACTAGCACCGCCGTTTTTAATCGTTTCGATTGTATCTAAGCATAATTTATCAACCTGATTCAAAGTAATAGGAATATTCGCTTTCAGTGAAATGAAAGGTTTATTTTCACTCTTGAAAGAATTATAACAATCATTATCAAATTTTTGAATTAAGAATTCCTCGTTTATATAATGCTTCGATTCGGACCTGCATATTGGTATGTGTATGATGCGCGCATACCCTTGATCGTAGATGCCATCAGAAAATGTTTGATAAATTTCGCTATTCCCATAAGATTCCTTCAAACATCGGGCGTCTCTTTCCTTGACGGCCCTATTCTGTTCTGTTCTGTAGTTATCATTTAAATATCTAAAATGTCTTATCGCTAAATTTAAAATCGGAATTTTTGATTTCTGTAAGAACCCCGTAGCGTATCCCTCGTTAAAAAATAACGGGAAAATTTTCTCTAACTGGTTCATTTTATTTATGCTCGAAATCGTTTCTTTTTTCACCGATGAGTAACGTTTGCGAATAAGCGAGCAAAAATTATCGGTCAAAGTATTTTCTTTCATTTTCACCACATATTGGAAACTGCTTACTGTACTTTGAAGTAACTGCAACGTTTCCAATGTGGGATCAAAAGAAGTCCGCGTAGAATCCATGATGAACGGACAGCTAATTTCGGGACTCTGAAGAAAGGAACCTTTAAATAGTGGGTTCCCACGAAATAAACTATAAAAATTATCATTATTTTAAAAAATGGAGCTTGTTAGAAATTTTAAACGCATTTAATTTTTTTTAAATAATAAAAAAAGAATCCAGTATCTCCGTCAAGGGCGAGTTTTACGAACGCGGGTTCCACCACTCTCGTTAAGCTAATCCTTCTCCGAACTAAAGAATAGAAATGGCCCCGACATTCGAAGGTCACAAAAATTGAAAAAATCGAAGAACGTCGGTTATATTTTTACTCGTTTTTTTTATCAATTTTTTTTTATTTTTGTTTTTAAATTTCAATTTTAATTATTTACGCATAGACATTCGATTTAAATCAATTCCCCACGAAACGTGGCTACATAGAGCCTAACGACAGTTTATACGCAAAAAAAGTGTATTTTGTGATCACGTTTGTTAATTTTTTATTTTCCTTGAAAATGTCACTGTATACGGTATCGTTTCATCGGGAATCTCGTCATTTAAAAAAATAATAAATGTGAACACAAAACGGTTAATATATATAATCTATGTTTAAAAAATTTTAATTATAAAAAATAATTGAAAAGAATTAATTTACATTTGTTAGTTATTTTTTAAATAATCGGTGATATAAAACGCGCGTCGCAAACACTGAGGCAGGCATTGTTGTTCGAAGACCTTTCACCTAGACAGCGTTGCGGGTATATACTACCGCCGATCGAATTTTTGCTCGAAGAAGAAAGACTATTCTTCCTAATATAGACCCCGTATTCCGAAAACACGATGCTTGAAACTCGTCACTTGAAAAATAACAAATGCGTGCCCGAAAGGGTTGAGGAGGCTCTTGAGAAAGGAGCGAAGAGGGGGTCGTTATATTCTCCTGATATTTTCGACATCTTGGAGCATTGCCAACTAATGAGGAATCGGAAGCCGGAAAATAATCCGCGCGCAATTCACTCTGAATCGATGATGGTCGCTAATGAAACCGAGCTAGACGCCATCGAAGGTCTTGTCAGCCCGATAGAGTCACACGATCCGAGTAGGAATACGATTGCTGCTGCTGACACCCAAAAAGAAATTGTGTCGACACCAATAAATCCAACAAGTCTCGAAGATCTCGAGGTAGATGCGCATATATCCGAAGTAAGCAACGCCTCATCGGCATTATCAACGGTAGAACCATCGATGATTTTCCCCCAAAAAAAACATTCTCTAAAAACGCAAACCGATGATCTTTTTGACAAAAAATGCGTACTTTGCTTCGACAATGACACGGACATTGTTTTTTTACCATGCGGTCACATGCTAAGCTGCTCTTCGTGCTCTCTTGCCTTATCCTGGTGTCCGTACTGTAATGAGCCTATAGAAATCGTCGTTAAACAGACCCTGGGGTGAAAAAAACTGTAGTTATTTAAATAATTTGATATATCCTATAAAGTCTGCATCTATTCTACATCTTTATTAAATTGCAGCGTCTTTTGTTTGTTATTATTTTCATTCCAAAATAATATTAAACATTATCTTCATAAGTTATTTTAACCTTTTTATTTATCCTACACATTCAGTTGTGAAAAATGCAAAATCGGTACGAGTAAAAAAACGTTACTATATTTTGGTTGAACTATTCTTGTAAAATACGTTGGAAAAAAAATAAAACGAATAAAAATATAAAATTTTATTCTTTTACATACAAATAATTAAAATATCAACAACAATACAATTTTTTGGGGATTAAGAGATTTTAGGATTAGTCTGTGTAACACTTTTCTATTATATCTTCAACAATAATAATAAAAAGTCTCCTAAAAAAAGAATGATTATCTATAATCTTTCGCCTCGTGCTTTTCGGTCAAACGATTCGTAATCAAATCGAAGACAAAATTATTAATTTCCGAATTTTTCGAATCGTAGGCGTTTTGGAAGAATGGCGTTTCGAAAATGGCGTCTATCGCTAAATCTTGTAGTTTTTTCACGTTCTTTTTCATCTTGAGTTCTAAAAAAAATATTTGACTTTAAAAGAATTTACTGAATTTCTTCACTCCTAAATCCCGTTTTGTATAAATACTATAAGCAAAATTACAATATTTAGAAATAAAGTTAAAATATTTATATTTAAAAATTTTTAAATTAATGTCTGTCGTAATGAAATTTTTTAAATTATAAAAAATAGTTAAAAAGATTAATTTCAATTTATTTAGTCATTTATAAAAATAATCACCGATATAAACCACCCATCGCACACGCTGAGGCAGTTATTGTCGCTCGAAGACCTCTCATCTAGACATAATTGCGAGGGCATACCGCCACGGACAGATCTTTCGCTCGATGAAAAGAAACTTTTCACTTCTTCCACATACCGACCCGTGTCCAAAAATCGAGGAAAACGCGATGCAAGAAACTCGCCGGTTAGAAAATAACAAATGTGAGCCCGAAAGGATTAATAAGCTGACTCGTAAGGAAAGAGCGAAGAGGCGTTTGTTATACTCTCCTACCGTGGAGTTTTTCAAGCTAATCGGGGAATGGGAGGCGGAAAACGGCCCTCGCACAATTCCTCTGGAAAAAACCGTCGATATCTCTAAATCGATCTTCACTAATGAAGCCGAACTAAAGACCGCCAAGGGTCTCGTCGTCTGTCCGATTAAGTCTCACGATGAAAGGGAGAAAACGATTGCCGCTGACACCAAAAACGATATCGAAATTTATTCGTCGACGCCATCGAATCCGACAAACATTCCACCTAATATTGACGATTGCGAGGTAGCTGCGGCTATCTCTGAAGTAAGCGACGCCTCATCATCGTCAACAGCAGAACCGGCGCTTTCCAAAAAATCACAATCTCGAGGAACGCAAACCGACGATCTCTTTGAAAAACCGATTTGCAAAGTTTGCAAACACAGGGACGCGGAAGTTGTATTTGAACCGTGTTCTCACATGCTAAGCTGCTCTTCGTGCGCGCCCGCCCTCTCCTGGTGTCCGTTCTGTTGGAAGTCTATAAAAAGAGTCATTAAAGCGACCCTGACATGAGGAAAAATTGTAGTTATTTCAGTTTATTGATATCTGTTGTGTAATATCTTTGGAAAATTGCGCTGTTTATCGTTGTTGTTATTATTATTATTATTATTATTAATATTATTATTATAATTGTTATTATTATTATTATTATTATTATTATTATTATTATTATTATTATTATTATTATTATTATTATTATTATTATTATTATTATTATTATTAATATTATTATTATTATTATTATCATTATTATTATTATCATTATTGTAATTTTCATTTCAAAATAAAACTAAATGTTATTATCTTTATAATTTATTTTATTTTCCCACATCAAAGAATAGGTGATTTTGGACCACTTAAAATCCCGTGTTTTGTAAATACTGAGGGGTTTTTATGTTATTGACCCGATTGTTGTTGATATAATAAATAGAAACAAAAAAATATATATATATATATATATATAATTGATAAAGAAGAATAAATTTATTTATATGCGCTTAATCACCAATATAAAACGCGCCGCATCGTACACGATGAGCCACTTTGAAGACCCATCTTAAAGACGCAGTTCTGAGTATACGCTCGATCTGCCGAGATTCACCCGAGCGAGATATCGATAATCTATGAAAGAAAAGTTAACTAACTTCAAAATTCAAAGGATTTGCAATATATGATCAAGAAAACGAGTTCTAAATCCCGAGAGCGTTAAAGATGTCCTATTTCCGGCTGATTGTGTTTGATACTAGACAACGACCTATGGCGCCACCATCGAGAGAATTTTCGTTTTACGAAGAAAGACCGCGTGCTTTTGAAGTTTTGTTCACGTCCTCCGATGATTTTCACCGAGAAGTGGCGAAAGAATTAATTGCCGACTTAGAGAGCGAGTGCGAGTGCGAGTGCGTATTACACCACCGTTCTTGGAAAGGAAGAAGAGAAAATCCGATAGAAGAACTTTTTGGCTTTCGTCCACTCGCTCGAGGAAATATCGTTAATAACTTCGTCGCTACACCACGCGGTAGGAATTTCGATCGATTTTCGAGAGTTCTTTCAACGAATGCCGCTAGCGCATCGACCAATAGCGTCGTCGATTTAGCATCGGTTCGCACTTCTCCGCTGTTTTCATCGCCGTTGAGGTCTCTCATTCTCCTCGAATATGAACCACTGGAGAAATTATTTTATGAGAGAGTAACTTTAAACAAATTCATATATATGGCGTATGAACCCTATAGAAACCCTAAAGTCTTAATAAAGCTGTTAATGGCTGAAATGAACTACAGGATTATTAAAGGCATTATAAATAGACTTTTATTTAACGCCCAAAATGCTACTTACGAAACAGAGCCACCGACCACCGAGTGTCGCTTCCGCGAAACAGGGTTAAACGATCCCGGCACAAATGTCACGACAGCTGCTGCTGCTGCTGCTGCTACTGCTGCTGCTGCTGCTGCTGCTGCTGCTGCTGCTGCTGCTGCTGCTGCTGCTGAAAGCGAGAACCCTCCTGAGATCCCCGATGAAACGTCTGCTGAATCGACGACTTATACTAATGAAGCGAAGCGAGACGCCGACGAAGGCCTTGTCAGCCCGATAAGGTTAGAAGACGAACTGAGGATGAATGCGATTGCCGCTAAGGGCGCTAGTAACAATGAAATCACTCATGAAAATTATGCACCCATAACCGAAAAACCCGACACTAATCTCCAAGGTATTGAAGATCTCGAGAAATGGGCCAACAACGCGTTGTCGTCGCCGTCGTTGACGTCGACGTCGACGTCATCATCATCGTCATTAACGATGGTGGAACCATCGCTTCCCACTCAATCGCGATTTCAAAGAACGAAAATACAAAATGATTTAGCAAACAAGCTCTGCAAAATTTGTTTCGACAAAGATTTGGAGATTGTATTTTTACCCTGTAAGCACATGATGACCTGCTCTTCGTGCGCCCTTGCTATCAAGTCATGCCCATACTGTAGAAAGCCAATACAGTACATCATTAAAGCAATCATTCCATGAAAAAATTGTATCATTGTTTAAATTTATCGATATCTGTTTCATGTAATTATATATATATATATATTTACAAATATGCATTTTTTATTATTTGTAATGCAAATTTAAACATTAAATTTCATAACTCGTTCAAACTTTTTCATTTTTCCTGCACGTTAGATGAAAGATGATTTCAGCATCTTAATTAAACGAAAAAAAATACGTTAAAATAATCTCTTCCTAGAGCAGATTGCACGAAATAACGTTACTTTTTACTTCTCGGGAGATGGTGCAAAATAAATTTTTCGTTCCTTAAGGGAGTTGTTTTTTTCGAGGGAAACCAAAAAAAAATAATTTCGGAATCTAAGTCTATAAAAAATTGATATTCAGGTATTCACATATTGAATAATTGTTTTTTTTTCTTAATTTTTCTTAGTCTTAATAACTAATTATCAAACGACATTATGAAACAACGACGTTTCCCAGGCAAAAGGGCTTCGTGAATTCTCTTCTAATTTTTTTTAGTTTATACCTATGAAATATATTTATCGAAGAAAATTGAATTTAAGGAAAATAATATAAGTCGTAGATCTAAGTGCAAAATCGGAAAAATATTTTTGCCCTGATGCGAGCGAATGTTTGATCTCGTTGTTTGTATTTGTTTAATTCAAAATAATAAATTATGTTTTTAAAATAAAAAAAAATAATAAAAAAATTCAACTGATTCTATAAAAGAGACTCAAAATATTAATATTTTATCATTAGGTAATGTTGCATTGTTGTAAAACGTCATATATATATATCGCATTTCCATGAATGTGAGTTTATGTCCAATCCTCGAATAATACCGGTCGACCAGCGGCCGTGGATTTAAATAATTTTTAGTTATACCGTAGAAGGGTTTTACATTCATTCGTATTACGATTGTTTTCTGTGAAAAAATACTACTACGTATCCTTAATCCTTTATCTTACACCCGAATTCGTCGACGAATAACTTGATATGGAGAAGAAGGAAAGGAAGATGAACATGCAAAACCTGCAAGATTTAGCGATGAACGTTGTTTTCGCATCATTCTTCCTAGATTTATACAACAAATTTTCGGATTCGAGAAAATTCGCGCTGAGCTGCGATTTGATTATGAATTATTTTGTTGAAAAACATGAGGTGAAAGAATTAAATTTCGACCTGTTCTTTTCGCTATTGGATTCGCACGACGGGGATAAAAACTCGGCGATATTTCTAGCCTTTCTGGAAAACGCCACAAAATATCCGTACAAGGCGACCGAATCAATATCCCTGACATTGACCGAGTATATGGTCTCGACGAAAAGTTTAGTCCACGGTGTTCCCGCGGCTGCTAAAACCGTCGAAGTTATTAGGACAATGGGTTGCGAATACGAAGGTTTAAGATCTCTGATTTTTTCTTTAGACCGGTATGAAACCTTCATAAAATTAACGGACTTACTGAAAGAAAAACATCATCATTGTTTATTTCGTATCTTAAAATTAGAAATTATTATTAAGATAACAAGTGTTCTCGACCACAATGACTTTCTCGAAATTATGAAAAATATTTCTATCTTGTTTCCAAATTTAATTTCTCTAAAAATAATATGCGGATGTCGCCAAAGGATAAATTTAAAAAATACAATCAGACTGACTCATGAAAGAAACCAAGCTGATATTACAAATGATATAGCGAATGCTTCTATCAATAGAAACGCTTTCAAAAATTTCCCTTCGTTAAACGAATTAATTGTGGAATATAACAACATTGAGGAAATTATCGGCATCTCATCAATATTTAACTTACAAAAAATTGGAGTTCGCTTAAACCATGGACGTGAAGTTACTCTTGTAGAAAAGGCTAGTTTAAAACTATTGACTGCAAAAACCGAGGTGAAAATACTGGAATTAATTTTCTGTTTTTCGTCGGAAGAGGATATATTTCCCAATTACGACTATAATTGGTTTATAGATTCACCTTCTGAATGCAACAACTATTGTTCTAACAAAAAATTAACTAATTTAATAGTGGCGGTAGAAATTGACAACAGAAGAATATTCGAATGCGACGTCAGTGAAAATCCACCAACAGTCGAAAAATCCGTGAATTTTTCAAAAGTGAAAAAAAAAAAAGATAACGAAGGGGCAGAATACTCATCTCTCAAAAACATATTCAGTGGTTTAATGGGAATGTTGCAAATTAAATTTGGGAAAATTTTATCCAAAGATTACGAGAAAAATGATATAAAAATACCGTTCTGCCTCTCATGCCAAGGAATATCTGCAGTGTTGATGCTTTTAATGACACCACCCATCCATGGTATTCGAAGTGAGTGCCAGTTACATATGAATATAGCATGGCAAAAGCACCTACCAAAAAAAATACTTGAATTCTGGGATTCGAAAATCTTTAGAAGCCGATTACGAAGGAGTATTAGAAATATAGATGGTTCTTTGGAATTAAACATACGAAACATATGTCAGTTTAATGCCATCCTTCAAAGCGACCGATATTTAGATGATACCCTTTCTCCTTTGCAATTTCCCGATGTTTACGTATTGAAATTATCATATGACGATATAGAGAGATATGGTGAAAATTGTAAATGTGGCTATTTGAGTAATAAAATCGTCGAAGTTTTTCCGAATTTGACTTACTTGGAAATCAAAATAAAGAATTTCGCAAGCACATCTTTCCGGCAAAGTAGCGATGAATACAAAATTTTATCAGTTGAAGAAAATAAAGCAATTTTTAAAAATTTGGGAGAATTAAAGATTGTTTTCTCTGGTGTTTTATATGATATTTGTCAGGTGTCTCCAAATCTAGAAAAAGTCGTGGTGCTCTTCGGTTACGAATACACTACTCCTTGCAGAATTTATAATCTTTTGAAAATTACTCGTTTTTTGAAAAGAGGACTTGAATTTAATTTTGATCTTCGTATGGTAAATGAACAAATGGAACAAAATGTTTTAAAACACTATACCGATTGCGATAATCTTTACCACAAAACAACCATCGATCAACTTTTCCAAAAAATTATTGTAACTATGACCGATATTTGTGGAAATCCCTTCATCCGATGGAATATAAAACAATATGACTAATATAAAACAATATGACTTTTTAGGAGTGCGCGGTTTCCCAGATGATTTTAAATCAACTGATAGCAACAAATACCGGATCCGAAGGAAAAATACAATCTATGGTAGTCACTTATGGTTCCAAGGCGGTATTTTGTTTTTTAAGCCTTGTTACTTTTTTGAGTTTTTAACCAAATATCCAGATCCAAAACCAAAAACATTTTACTTGGTTTTTCCATCTTTTGACTCTCATGATTTTATTAACAAACTTTTTGAAGCTTTTGCATATATAATGAAAAGTGCATCAGAAGAAAAGAAGAGGACGAACTGGAAGCAAAAAAATAGAAAGAATTTTAAACCAAAAAAAAAATGGTAATATGTGCCTATGCATTTGTAAAAATGATAAAATATCCAACCCTAAATATTTTTTTTTGTATTATTAATTCTTTAATACCAAATCATCAAAATAAAGTACTTTGTTTTATAAGTAAAATAGAGCGTATTATAAATGTTTTATTTCACTCATCCTGTCTTTAAAATCATTCGAATATTAGTAAATTAGAGAAAACATTGTTTTAGATTAACGATGAATCGCCCATAAAACGGACAATTATTATATATCCATCTACATTTAAAAAATTTGAAAAATAATTTCACCAACTTTTTTATGAGAAAAAGAGTCACCCGAAAAGGTTAGGTCGAAAAATATAATATTTATAAAGGGCGATGATGAAAAATATCCCAATCTTTTTTTATTTTATGTGAATTTACATTCATTTTTAGTCAATAAATAATTTATTATATATCGATAATAAGCTCTAGATTAATTTTTTATTTTAATTTTTTATTTATCATGTTTTCGTTTTTTGTAATGTGAAAATTCCTCGTCATTCGATGTCGTAACTCCTTCTCGCATGCTCGTTTTATCCTTATTAGTCGACGTTAAAAAGCAAAAAAAAAGGCGCCGATTCCCCTTTCCAAAAAAAAATTCGTTTTAGCCTTTCTTTATAAACTCCTCGATTAATTATCTTCGTTATTACCTCTTTTTTAACATTCGCGTTTTTTACGAAATCATGTCACAAACGCCGATCCCGGACGAGTTTGATCCTGCCGCCACCGCTGCCGCTGCCGCAGCCGCCGCAGCCGCCGCAGCCGCCGCAGCCGCCGCCACGATTTCGAAAAAAATTGAGAATTTGGATTTATTAAAAAATATGTTTGCCGACGATGAATCGATGACGATGACCGAATTTCAGAAAGAAAGCTCGTTGAAAGTTTTAGAAATGAAACGCGAGAGGGCCGGATGCAGTCGCGATGTGGCCAAAGACATGTATCAAAAAATTTTAAAAAATTCATGGTTGAAGGTAATATCTACGGACGTCCCGAAAGGTATTCTCGAACCCGGTTATTCTTGTAAGTTACACGACGTTTTGATATTGTCGTACACGGCGGGTAAAGAAATCTACGCGAGAGACGAATGGATAAGAAATAACGTGAGCTGCGGTTTTAGTTTTATCGAGACGGTCGGAAAGAACGAAAATGGGTTAGATTTCGCCATTTACGCTAACAAAAAGTTTACCGGCCGAATTGGCGATGAAAGTAATTGTCGACCCGAAAGTAACGAGACGTGGTTAAATTTCCGTATTGATTCGCCCGCAAACGCCACCGAGGTTGTTTGCGTGAAAAAAATTGACGGGTGCTATAACGGACATTTCGCCGTGAGGAAGATCGGCGACGAATACTATATCATCGCCGGTTCTTCGAGCGTACATATTTTGCTCAAGTCTCACTCCGACGTCCGTAAGTACCCGGGATGTAGGTACGAGGGCGCGCGTACGGTGGCGCGAGCGGTATTAAATACCTTCGACGGAATGGATCCCTCGAAGCTAATTATTTTAAAGCGTTTCTTGAGCGCCACTAAAACGACCGTGGTTTGTGGGTTACAACGCGTTTTCCTGGATCGTTTTCTCTTGAGAGACGAATATAAACTCTACGGTTTGATGATGACCTCGGTCCCCGACGAGGGCCAAAAAATCGATTCGTTAACCACCGTCTCCCCCCAGGCGGGCTTGGAAATTTTCAAACTCTTCGGAATTTCCACGCCGGAATACTACTCGATATCCCCGGATGCCGTGGAAGAAGAAATTTTGAAAATTCGACGGATGCAAAATTTCGAAGGGTACGTCTTTCATTACCTAAAAGACGACCGGACTATCGGCATGAAGAAAGTGAAAACTATTTGGTACCTCGTATTGTATTCTCTTCAGGAAAAAATTTACAACGTTTATAAGAGTACGAGCGGATCCTTGTCTTTCCTCTTAGAAAGGAAACGAGATATAGAAACCATTTTTTCCAGAGTGGTGCGGAAGTCGGATCTGTGTAACGATTGTTTGGATAAATGGATAGAGGCAGTGTTCGAGTTTATTTCTTGGCTGAACGACAAGGTTATAAACTACGGAAGCCACCGCTCGAAGATACGCGATGGATTTTCCGGGTTGTGGGAAGAATACGCGCTAGGGAAAAATCGGGGAAATATCCAATTTTGTTGCTGCTGCTAAAAATGAAGAACGAGTCGTAAGAGAATAATTTGACGGTTAAAAAAATGAAAATCTGATAAACGAATTTATTGTCCATTTTATTCATTATATCCTTAACTCCTTCTTTATATTTATCCTTAAGATTTGCTTCAACTTCAGTCATGTTGGTTGTGACATTTTCTTCAACCTCATATATCATCCCACCAACGTTCATATCGCGGGCTTCTATTTCCATGCTGGGATCAATTGAGCGTTGATTCTCTCTCGGGTGGTGTAGTCTTCTAAAATGTATTTGAATGGTTCCTCGCGGTAGTCGTAACGTCAAAAACGTACTTTAAACACGCGCAGTCACTTTTTCGATTCCAATCTAATATATAAAAATTTTTATCAATTCTAGATATTAATGCAATTTATTGTTATTTTAATTTTAGTTAATTAGTTTAATTATCTATAAAATTAATTTTTCATAGAAGACGTGGAAGATTTTAAAGTGGGACCAAATTTTTTTTTTACCAAAATTTGGGATATATTTTACACGATAAAATATACAATATAGACTGTATATATTATAATATATATATATATATATATATTATATATATATATATATACGCCGAAATCACTTCGGCTATCTAATGATTAATGAAAACATTATTTAACTCACTAGTCTTTTTTCTTTTGCCTATAAAAGGGAGTTGACGTATTACATTTTTTATCAATAGTGTGACTCGCCTAATATATATATCATATATACTATACCGCGAATCACCGCGCTTCAAATTTATTTTTTTCACACCCAAAATCCTCGACACTTAGTCGGAAATGGAAAAGAAAGCGATGAATCTGCAAGATTTGGCGATGAACGTCATTTTTGAAACATCGTCTTTCCAAAATGCGTACAACAAAAATGCTTCTGATTCCAGAAAATTCGCTGCGAAATACGAATTGATTTTAGATTATTTGGTCGAAAAACACGGAACGAAGGAATTAAATTTCAACCTACTCCTATCGCTATTTGATTCGGACAACGCAAAAGAATCTTCCACAAACTTTCTGTGCTTTCTCGAAAAAGCGACGCGAAGTCCGTACAGAACGACCGAATCGATAACCCTGACGTTGACCAAGTATATGGTCGCAGCAGACGCTTTACCCGGTGGCGTTTCCGCGGCTGCTAAAACCGCTGGGATTATTAAGACAATGGGCACCGCGTACAAACGCTTGAAATCTTTGATTTTGTATTCAGATCAGTACGAAACATTTATAAAATTAACCAATTTTATGAAAGAAAAACGACACGAGCCTTTATTTCGTATCGAGAAGTTAGAAATTGTTAATACGGGCGCCATTCTTCTCACTCACGAGGACTTTCTCGAAATGATTAAAAATATTTCGATCCTTTTTCCAAATCTAATCGCGTTAAAACTAATATGCAGATGTCGCGAAACGGTGTTGAAACAAGACCCTACTATGAACAGGGACCCCTATCCTCCTTCAGGCGAAGACGACAGTGATTTGGCTGATAAATACCATTTAGAATATATAAAAGAGATGGAAATAATTGACCAAATTGATTTTTCGAGTGAATTGCGGAAACTTCTTATTCCTTCGTTTGACGAATTAACTACGTTAATCGTGGATTTTAACAACATCGAGGATATTATCAAAACCTCATCGTTGTTTAACTTGCAAAAAATTGGAGTTCGTTTGAATCATGGACACCCGTATACAGTTATTAGCAGCGCTCGTGTAAGGCGATTGGTAGCAAAAACCGGGGTGAAGACATTGGAATTGATTTTCGGTTATTCATCGGAAGAGGAAATATTTCCCAGCCACGATTATTATTTGATGAAAGAATTACTTCGTCGTGCGTGCTATAACTGTTCTAAGAAAAAATTAGCTTCCTTAATCGTGGTGGTTGAAATCGAAAACAGAAGAATTATCGAATGGGAAATTAGCGAAGCTCTACCGATAGTCGAATTTTCCGTGAAATCATCAAAGAGGTTGAAAGAAGAAGTGGCAGGAGATGAAGAAGATGAATACGAGGTCGGTGGATTAAAAAGATTGTTGGAAATTAATTTTTGGAAACTTCTTACTACTAAAGATCGTGAAAAAAGCAAAATAGAAATACCATTCTGCCTCGCATGCAAAGGAATTTATGCGGTTATGACGCTCTTTATGCCGCTGACCTATCCGTGGAATATTGAACGAGAGCTATGCCGCTTACATTCGGGTAAAAAATGGCGATCTGAAATGGAAAAGAAAATAATTGATTGTTGGGACACGAAAATTTTTAGACACCGATTGCAAAGGAATATAAGAAAGAACGACGGTTTCTTGGAATTGAATTTGCGAAACGTTTGCCACTTTAACGCAATCCTTCAAAGAAACGAAAATGTCAAATCAAATATGCCGCATACTTCTGCTTTAGGTAGGCCCAGTTCCCTCAATACCATTTTTCCATTCCGATTTTTAAATGTGAATTCCTTAAAATTGGTTTGCGACGGAAAATTTACACTATTCCGGGAAAATCGTAATTGCGGCTTATTGAGTAATAAATTCGTCAAAGCTTTCCCGAATATAGCCGAGTTAGAAATAAGATTAAGCAAATCTACATATAGATATAGTTATGACGTCCAATTTATTATAGATGGTGAAAATGAAGTCGCTTTTAAAAATTTGGTAGAATTAAAGATGAATTTTTCCATTCTATTATATGATATTTGTCGAGTTTCTCCAAATCTAGAAAAGGTAGTTGTGTTTTTTAATGCCAGTTATATCAACTCCTGCAGTATTTATAAACTTTTGGATATCACCACTTCTATGAAAAGAGGACTAGAAATAAATTTTGATCAATACATTGTTAATAATGAAACATTTTGCTTTTGCGAATGCCGCGATCCTACACACTGGGGAAATGTCAAACAACTTTTCAAAAATATTGCGGTGACTCTGAACGACGAGTATGGAAATTCCGTCTTTCGGTGGTATATAAAAAGATACGACTCGTTCGAATTATCCGACATAGAATCATCCGAAAATAATAAGTACAGTGTCGAAAAAGAAACAAAATTCAATGAGAGCTATTTGGGATTAAAAAATGATATGCCCTTTTTTAACACGCATTCTTTTTTTGAGTTTTTAAATACATTTCGAGATCCTGAACCTATAACATTTCATCTGGCCTTTAACTCTACCGATTATCATGATTTTTTTAAGGAACTATTTAGAATTATTTTTGGTATCATTTTTGATATGACAAAGAAATATAATAGGGTAAAATATAAAAAATGTTATATGATAGTTTATATGTAAAATATTTTAATTACACCAGCAATGTATTGGCTTTGATGAAATTGAAGAAGCACAATCGTTATGATAGATGTATATATATAATAAGATAATATATAGTATATATATAATATATATAAGTAAGTAGTATAGTATAATATATAGCTATAATGCATAAGGATAAATATATATATATATACGATTAATAATAAAATAAAAAATTATATTAAAAAAAAATACCTATATATAATTATGATTATTATATAGTATTGTTCTTTATATAGAGAGCCCTGTAATATATATATATACTAGGTATACTAAATTATATCATATTTAATTCAGATCTACACAAATATATTGATACCATCAGGGAGATACATTACTACCTAAATACTAATAAAAAATAACAAGCTTTAATTTGCCTATAAACTATAGCAAGATCTATTATCACATTTATTCTCATTAATCAAGAAATGCAAATTCGGCTACGTCGAATGGGCATTACACGTCGATATTAATGCACAGCAAACGTGGCGCTTTGAGCGTCTGTAGTCGAAAAATGACCAGCGTCCTTCCCGCAACTACGCGAGAGACCTTTTCATTCTATCGTAGAAAAGTTCTCACGGTTAACAAAATACGGCGTCGCTTTTTTATTTTCCTTACTACACTCAAATTCAACGACGACTAACCCCAAATGGAAAAGAATGTGACGAAACTGCAAGATTTAGCGCTGAACGTCCTGCTCGAAACATCATTATCCTTTCAAGATTCCTACGACGATGATTCTGAAACGGAAAAATTCCCTGCGATCTACGATTTGATCAGGAATTATTTAATCGAAAAATATGGGGTGAAGAAATTAAATTTTGACCTGTTCTTACCGCTATTTGTTTCGGACGACGAGGAAAAAACCTCGGCGAACTTTCTAGAGTTTCTCGAAAACGCGACACGAAATCCGTACGGGGCGACTGAATCGATAACCCTTACGTTGAACAAATATATGGTCGCAGCAGACAGTCTCGCCGATGGTGTTCCCGCGCTTGCGAAAACCGCTGAGGTTATTAGGACAATGAGTACGAAATACGAACGCTTGAAATCTTTGCATTTTTCTATAGACCGGTATAAAACCTTTTTAAAATTAGCGAATTACATGGAAGAAAAACCACAACGACAACCACCTTTATTTCGTATCGAGAAGCTAGAAATTTTTAATACGGGCACCGACCTTCTCAGCCACGACGACTTTCTCGAAACGATTAAGAATATTTCATTTCTATTTCCAAATCTAATTGCCTTAAAACTGATATGTAGATGTAGTTCCAAAAACGTATTGAGACAATATTCAAACCGAATGCTTAATAGCGGAGACCTCACTTCTACTTTCTTAAGCAAGTCAGCGAACGCTTTTTTCAACAAACCATATTTGGAATGTATGACAGACGAGAGAATATACGTTGAAATCGATTTTTCGAATAAATTGCGAGAACCTTTTATTCCTCCATTAAACAACCTTACTACCATTATTGTGGATTATAACAACATCGAGGAAATTACCGAAATCTCATCATTGTTTAACTTGCAAAAAATCGGAGTTCGCTTAAACCACAAACACCCATCTACCGTTGTTAACCACGTTCGTTTAATGCTAATGGCTATAAAAACCTGCGTTGAGACATTAGAATTGATTTTCAGTTTCTCATCGGAAGAAGAAATATTTCCCCACCACTCTTATTTTTCCGAATTAGATAAACATTTTGTATGCGATGATTGTTATCAACGAAATCTTTCAAAATTAGTCGTGGTTGTCGAAATCGAAAACGAGAGAATAATCGAATGGGAAATTACTAAAACTCCGCGGGGAGTCAAGAAAAAAACCCTCCGATTATTGAAAAAGTGGACGTGACTCTAAAAGACATTTTATTCGGAAGGAGTTTTACTAGACAAGTGAATTGCGATATTTTGAGCGTAAATGGAGAAACTTTTAAAATAAGTAAGCCGTTCATCGTGCAGGTAAAACCCGGCGCTCTCGATGAAACGCAAATTGTTTTTGAAAATCAGGGACACCAATCCCGAGGACGAATACCATCCGATATCATTTTTTACGTGAATAGGCTGCAGCACGCGGAATTTCAAAGAGATTCCGCCAACCTTATCTACAATGCCCGCATTTCTCTCAAAACCGCGTTATGCGGCGGAGTCGTGCGAATACCGACTCTCGAAGGGCGAGATATATCTCTTACTTTAGGCGACGACGTCGTAAATTCTAAGACGGAAAAGTTCTTTCCTTTTAGCGGTTTGCCACTGGTCGATTCCAATTCTCACAGAGGTAGTTTAATCGTAAGATTCGATATAGAATTTCCGTCGAGGTTAACCGAAGTTGCCAAGAGAAAGCTGAATGAAATTTTGTAATCGCTGTTGTTGTTGTTGTAAAATTGTTGAAAAATATTATAAACGTCACTTTTATTGAAGTATACGGGTGTAAATAAAAAACTTTTAACAAAAAAAATGCGTTTTATTGAAAGCCTCTACGCGTACCGATATTTTTTAGTCATTTATTCTTTGGTGGTAAATGTTCGAATGTAAATGCCGGTGGTCGAGCGAGTGAATATACCGTGTTGTTGCAATTACTAAAATATTTCTCCATAAAAAAACGAGTATATAAAAGGTTTCAAATACAAAACAGTCTTTAAATAATAAATTTTATTATTTCAAATAATTGAAAAGAATTATAAGTTTTTTTAATTTGAAAATTTTTACGCTTACAAGGTATAAACATATAATTTTTAATTTACTCTAGCGTCTGCCATATTATCCTTCCAATAGCACCAAAAAGTTTGTTAAAAAACTCTTGGTTATCAATTAATCGAAACGCTAAATGAAAGGTTTTTGGAGTGGGATCTCGAAATTTTTTTAAAAAGTTAAAAAATGAGATCGGCCTTGAAAAATAAATATCATCTTTTAACATCAATTGCCTCTTAAAGAATTTCGCTTCTATATCTTCGGGTAAATTCAAGATATCATATTGCTTTATACTCCATCGAATGACGGGATTTCCAGAGACGTCTGTCATAGTTAACGCGATTTGTTTGAAAACGTCGACAATATTACCTCTATGAGAAATTTTCTCGCAATCCCTAAGGCTTTCTGACAAATTACATTTATTTTCTAGGTATCGATCGAAATTAAATTTTAGTCCTCTTTTTAAAGAGCGAGTGATTTTCAAAAGAATATAAATTTTGCACGGATCGATACACCTGGAGCTGAAAAATACAACGACTTTTTCTAGTTTCGGAGAGGCGCGGCAAATATCGTATAAAAGAAAAGAAAAATCAATTTTTAATTCTACCAAATTTTTAAAAACGGATTCATTTTTTTCATCTGATATCATCTTGCAAAGATTAATACTATTAACTTGAGAATAATTGTTCATTCTTATTTCTAACTCTCTCAAATTCGGAAAGGCCCTGATGATTTTATTGCTCAGTGAACCACAATCACGATTTCTGTCAAATTCTCCCATTATTCCGTCATAAACCATTATTAGGACGCACACATTTTGAAATTGGAATGGAGATAAGGTATCGACATTTTCGTTTCTTCGAAGGATAACATTAAAATGACAAACGTTTTTAAAATTCAATTCCAAAGAACCGTCGAGCTTTTTAATATTCCTTCGCAATCGGTTTCTTAAAAATTTCGTATCCCAAGATTCGATTATTTGCCTTTCTATTTCCCTTCGCCACGATTTACCTGAATGTAAGCGACAACGCCCTAATAACCTAAAGTGCGTGAAGGGCATAAAGAGCGCCACAACCGCGTAAATTCCTTTGCATAAGAGGCAGAATGGTACTTTTATTTCGTTTTTTTCTCGATCTTTAGTAAGAAGTTTCCAAAAATTAATTTCCAACATTCTTAGTACCCCACCGAATTTATTTTCATCTTCCTCATCTCCTGCCGCTTCTTGTTGTTCCCGCTCTGATAATTTCACGTACGTTTCGATCGGCGGCGGAGTTTTAGTAATTTCCCATTCGATTATTCTCTCGTTTTCGATTTCGACAACCACGACTAATTTTGAAAGATTTCGTTGATAACAATCATCGCATACAAAATGTTTATCTAATTCGGAAAAATAAGAGTGGTGGGGAAATATTTCTTCTTCCGATGAGAAACTGAAAATCAATTCTAATGTCTCAACGCAGGTTTTTATAGCCATTAGCATTAAACGAACGTGGTTAACAACGGTAGATGGGTGTTTGTGGTTTAAGCGAACTCCGATTTTTTGCAAGTTAAACAATGATGAGATTTCGGTAATTTCCTCGATGTTGTTATAATCCACAATAATGGTAGTAAGGTTGTTTAATGGAGGAATAAAAGGTTCTCGCAATTTATTCGAAAAATCGATTTCAACGTATATTCTCTCGTCTGTCATACATTCCAAATATGGTTTGTTGAAAAAAGCGTTCGCTGACTTGCTTAAGAAAGTAGAAGTGAGGTCTCCGCTATTAAGCATTCGGTTTGAATATTGTCTCAATACGTTTTTGGAACTACATCTACATATCAGTTTTAAGGCAATTAGATTTGGAAATAGAAATGAAATATTCTTAATCGTTTCGAGAAAGTCGTCGTGGCTGAGAAGGTCGGTGCCCGTATTAAAAATTTCTAGCTTCTCGATACGAAATAAAGGTGGTTGTCGTTGTGGTTTTTCTTCCATGTAATTCGCTAATTTTAAAAAGGTTTTATACCGGTCTATAGAAAAATGCAAAGATTTCAAGCGTTCGTATTTCGTACTCATTGTCCTAATAACCTCAGCGGTTTTCGCAAGCGCGGGAACACCATCGGCGAGACTGTCTGCTGCGACCATATATTTGTTCAACGTAAGGGTTATCGATTCAGTCGCCCCGTACGGATTTCGTGTCGCGTTTTCGAGAAACTCTAGAAAGTTCGCCGAGGTTTTTTCCTCGTCGTCCGAAACAAATAGCGGTAAGAACAGGTCAAAATTTAATTTCTTCACCCCATATTTTTCGATTAAATAATTCCTGATCAAATCGTAGATCGCAGGGAATTTTTCCGTTTCAGAATCATCGTCGTAGGAATCTTGAAAGGATAATGATGTTTCGAGCAGGACGTTATCAGCCGCGCATAAACTTGCAGTTTCGATCCACATTCTTTCCATTTATGGGGTTAGCCGTCGGTCGAAATTTGAGTGTCAGTTAAGCACAAATAAAAGAAGGCGACGCCGTATATTATGAACCGTCGAGAACTTTTTACGATACGAATGAAAAGGTTCTCTCGACTGCCCGGAAGACGCTGGTCATTGTTCGACTACAGACGCAAGCGCAACGTTTGCGGACAAATAACTGACTTAGAAATGCAATACTTCGTGGAAACTTTCAAAGCGGTTTAGACATCAAGATATAATAAATTGGTTCTCTTTATCCTACTCCCTAAAATATTTTTTTTAGATGCTTAATGATATATTCTATGTTGTTATCATAATATTTGTTATCATCAATAATTTTTATTTAAATTAATATATATATATATTATATAATATTATATATAATATATTATATATATATAATATTATAATATATCTATTTGTTATTTAAAATCACTGTTTTGATTTTCATTTCTAATTAACAATTACATATAAATAATATATACATTTTTATATTCTACCCTATTATATTTTGTTCATAATCAAAAATGATACCAAAAATAATTCTAAATAGTTCCTTAAAAAAATCATGATAATCGGTAGAGTTAAAGGCCAGATGAAATGTTATAGGTTCAGGATCTCGAAATGTATTTAAAAACTCAAAAAAAGAATGCGTGTTAAAAAAGGGCATATCATTTTTTAATCCCAAATAGCTCTCATTGAATTTTGTTTCTTTTTCGACACTGTACTTATTATTTTCGGATGATTCTATGTCGGATAATTCGAACGAGTCGTATCTTTTTATATACCACCGAAAGACGGAATTTCCATACTCGTCGTTCAGAGTCACCGCAATATTTTTGAAAAGTTGTTTGACATTTCCCCAGTGTGTAGGATCGCGGCATTCGCAAAAGCAAAATGTTTCATTATTAACAATGTATTGATCAAAATTTATTTCTAGTCCTCTTTTCATAGAAGTGGTGATATCCAAAAGTTTATAAATACTGCAGGAGTTGATATAACTGGCATTAAAAAACACAACTACCTTTTCTAGATTTGGAGAAACTCGACAAATATCATATAATAGAATGGAAAAATTCATCTTTAATTCTACCAAATTTTTAAAAGCGACTTCATTTTCACCATCTATAATAAATTGGACGTCATAACTATATCTATATGTAGATTTGCTTAATCTTATTTCTAACTCGGCTATATTCGGGAAAGCTTTGACGAATTTATTACTCAATAAGCCGCAATTACGATTTTCCCGGAATAGTGTAAATTTTCCGTCGCAAACCAATTTTAAGGAATTCACATTTAAAAATCGGAATGGAAAAATGGTATTGACATTTTCGTTTCTTTGAAGGATTGCGTTAAAGTGGCAAACGTTTCGCAAATTCAATTCCAAGAAACCGTCGTTCTTTCTTATATTCCTTTGCAATCGGTGTCTAAAAATTTTCGTGTCCCAACAATCAATTATTTTCTTTTCCATTTCAGATCGCCATTTTTTACCCGAATGTAAGCGGCATAGCTCTCGTTCAATATTCCACGGATAGGTCAGCGGCATAAAGAGCGTCATAACCGCATAAATTCCTTTGCATGCGAGGCAGAATGGTATTTCTATTTTGCTTTTTTCACGATCTTTAGTAAGAAGTTTCCAAAAATTAATTTCCAACAATCTTTTTAATCCACCGACCTCGTATTCATCTTCTTCATCTCCTGCCACTTCTTCTTTCAACCTCTTTGATGATTTCACGGAAAATTCGACTATCGGTAGAGCTTCGCTAATTTCCCATTCGATAATTCTTCTGTTTTCAATTTCAACCACCACGATTAAGGAAGCTAATTTTTTCTTAGAACAGTTATAGCACGCACGACGAAGTAATTCTTTCATCAAATAATAATCGTGGCTGGGAAATATTTCCTCTTCCGATGAATAACCGAAAATCAATTCCAATGTCTTCACCCCGGTTTTTGCTACCAATCGCCTTACACGAGCGCTGCTAATAACTGTATACGGGTGTCCATGATTCAAACGAACTCCAATTTTTTGCAAGTTAAACAACGATGAGGTTTTGATAATATCCTCGATGTTGTTAAAATCCACGATTAACGTAGTTAATTCGTCAAACGAAGGAATAAGAAGTTTCCGCAATTCACTCGAAAAATCAATTTGGTCAATTATTTCCATCTCTTTTATATATTCTAAATGGTATTTATCAGCCAAATCACTGTCGTCTTCGCCTGAAGGAGGATAGGGGTCCCTGTTCATAGTAGGGTCTTGTTTCAACACCGTTTCGCGACATCTGCATATTAGTTTTAACGCGATTAGATTTGGAAAAAGGATCGAAATATTTTTAATCATTTCGAGAAAGTCCTCGTGAGTGAGAAGAATGGCGCCCGTATTAACAATTTCTAACTTCTCGATACGAAATAAAGGCTCGTGTCGTTTTTCTTTCATAAAATTGGTTAATTTTATAAAGGTTTCGTACTGATCCGAATACAAAATCAAAGATTTCAAGCGTTTATACGCGGTGCCCATCGTCTTAATAATCCCAGCGGTTTTAGCAGCCGCGGAAACGCCACCGGGTAAAGCGTCTGCTGCGACCATATACTTGGTCAACGTCAGGGTTATCGATTCGGTCGTTCTGTACGGACTTCGCGTCGCTTTTTCGAGAAAGCCCAGAAAGTTTGTGGAAGATTCTTTTGCGTTGTCCGAATCGAATAGCGATAGGAGTAGGTTGAAATTTAATTCCTTCGTTCCGTGTTTTTCAACCAAATAATCTAAAATCAATTCGTATTTATCAGTGAATTTTCTGGAATCAGAAGCATTTTCGTTGTACGCATTTTGGAAAGACGATGTTTCACAAATGACGTTCATTGCCAAATCTCGCAGATTCATCTCTTTCTTTTCCATTTCCGACTAAATGTAGAGGATTTCGATTGCGACAAAAATAGATTTGAAGCGGTGATTCGGTATGTTCGGCGACGTTACACCTCCCAATGATAAAACACGTACCGCGTCATCTCCCTTTTATAAGCAAAAGAAAAAGACTAGTGAGTTAAATAATTTATTCATTTATTTATTCATTAATTAATATTTTTATTCTATATCCTATTATACTATATAATATATATATATAGTACTATATACTATTTTTAATATACTATAAGTATTATATATTATACTATATATATATATTATTATATATAAATATATATATATATATATATATAATTATATATACCCATGTTTGTAAAAAAAATTTGTCCCACTTAAAATCTTCACGTTTTGCATGAAACATTAATGCCTAGTGGTAATTAAAATAGACAAGGAACAGACAATGATAACAATAAATTGAATTAAAATATCTAGAATAGATAAAAATTTTAAAAGTACACGGGGAATCGAAAAAGTGACTGCGCGTGTTTAAAGTACGTTTTTGACGTTACGACTACCGCGAGGAACCATTCAAATACATTTTAGAAGACTACACCACCCGAGAGAGAATCAACGCTCAATTGATCCCAGCATCGAAATAGAAGCCCGCGATATGAACGTTGGTGGGATGATATATGAGGTTGAAGAAAATGTCACAACCAACATGACTGAAGTTGAAGCAAATCTTAAGGATAAATATAAAGAAGGAGTTAAGGATATAATGAATAAAATGGACAATAAATTTAATGATTTTGACAAAATTATCGAGGAGAAAATTAAGAAAATCACCAAAGCAATAATAAATAGACAAAATAAACGTGGGCGGAAGAAGAAACGAAAGATTGAAGATGATGACCAAAACAGCATCGTGAAGAAAAATTGGAATTAATTTAACATATCGAGTATATGATATAATCGATGTATATAATATAGGTATAGTTTTATTATTTTTTGCTGTATCTATTTTTACGTAGAACTATTTTTAATAAAGATTTTATATAATAAAGTTGGTACTTTTAGTTTATCCAGTATCGTGAGCTTAGTGACGTTGCTTTTTTTTTTATTTTTAAAATCGAATTTTTCTTTTTTTTCAGAGAAAATAAATCTATAGATATTTGCGGAAAAGCCAAAAACATTTTTGTAAAAAAAAATATCAGTAGACGCCTATTGTGTATTTTAAATTAGCTCGAGAGAAGGAATTTATTAAAATACTTAGTGGAACGATTATCAGATTTTCATTTTTTTAACCGTCAAATTATTCTCTTACGACTCGTTCTTCATTTTTAGCAGCAGCAACAAAATTGGATATTTCCCCGATTTTTCCCTAGCGCGTATTCTTCCCACAACCCGGAAAATCCATCGCGTATTTTCGAGCGGTGGCTTCCGTAGTTTATAACCTTGTCGTTCAGCCAAGAAATAAACTCGAACACTGCCTCTATCCATTTATCCAAACAATCGTTACACAGATCCGACTTCCGCACCACTCTGGAAAAAATGGTTTCTATATCTCGTTTCCTTTCTAAGAGGAAAGACAAGGATCCGCTCGTACTCTTATAAACGTTGTAAATTTTTTCCTGAAGAGAATACAATACGAGGTACCAAATAGTTTTCACTTTCTTCATGCCGATAGTCCGGTCGTCTTTTAGGTAATGAAAGACGTACCCTTCGAAATTTTGCATCCGTCGAATTTTCAAAATTTCTTCTTCCACGGCATCCGGGGATATCGAGTAGTATTCCGGCGTGGAAATTCCGAAGAGTTTGAAAATTTCCAAGCCCGCCTGGGGGGAGACGGTGGTTAACGAATCGATTTTTTGGCCCTCGTCGGGGACCGAGGTCATCATCAAACCGTAGAGTTTATATTCGTCTCTCAAGAGAAAACGATCCAGGAAAACGCGTTGTAACCCACAAACCACGGTCGTTTTAGTGGCGCTCAAGAAACGCTTTAAAATAATTAGCTTCGAGGGATCCATTCCGTCGAAGGTATTTAATACCGCTCGCGCCACCGTACGCGCGCCCTCGTACCTACATCCCGGGTACTTACGGACGTCGGAGTGAGACTTGAGCAAAATATGTACGCTCGAAGAACCGGCGATGATATAGTATTCGTCGCCGATCTTCCTCACGGCGAAATGTCCGTTATAGCACCCGTCAATTTTTTTCACGCAAACAACCTCGGTGGCGTTTGCGGGCGAATCAATACGGAAATTTAACCACGTCTCGTTACTTTCGGGTCGACAATTACTTTCATCGCCAATTCGGCCGGTAAACTTTTTGTTAGCGTAAATGGCGAAATCTAACCCATTTTCATTCTTTCCGACCGTCTCGATAAAACTAAAACCGCAGCTCACGTTATTTCTTATCCATTCGTCTCTCGCGTAGATTTCTTTACCCGCCGTGTACGACAATATCAAAACGTCGTGTAACTTACAAGAATAACCGGGTTCGAGAATACCTTTCGGGACGTCCGTAGATATTACCTTCAACCATGAATTTTTTAAAATTTTTTGATACATGTCTTTGGCCACATCGCGACTGCATCCGGCCCTCTCGCGTTTCATTTCTAAAACTTTCAACGAGCTTTCTTTCTGAAATTCGGTCATCGTCATCGATTCATCGTCGGCAAACATATTTTTTAATAAATCCAAATTCTCAATTTTTTTCGAAATCGTGGCGGCGGCTGCGGCGGCTGCGGCGGCTGCGGCAGCGGCAGCGGTGGCGGCAGGATCAAACTCGTCCGGGATCGGCGTGGGTGACATGATTTCGTAAAAAAAGCGAATGTTAAAAAAGAGGTAATAACGAAGATAATTAATCGAGGAGTTTATAAAGAAAGGGTAAAACGAAATTTTTTTTTGGAAAGGCGACTCGTCGCTTTTTTTTTTGCTATTTAACGTCGACTAATAAGGATAAAACGAGCATGCGAGAAGGAGTTACGACATCGAATGACGAGGAATTTTCACATTACAAAAAACGAAAACATGATAAATAAAAAATTAAAATAAAAAATTAATCTAGAGCTTATTATCGATATATAATAAATTATTTATTGACTAAAAATGAATGTAAATTCACATAAAATAAAAAAAGATTGGGATATTTTTCATCATCGCCCTTTATAAATATTATATTTTTTGACTTAACTTTCCCGGGTGACTCTTTTTCTCATAAAAAAGTTGGTGAAATTATTTTTCAAATTTTTTAAATGTAGATGGATATATAATAATTGTCCGTTTTATGGGCGATTCATCGTTAATCTAAAACAATGTTTTCTCTAATTTACTAATATTCGAATGATTTTAAAGACAGGATGAGTGAAATAAAACATTTATAATACGCTCTATTTTACCAAAAATATAAAGTATTTGATAATGATGATTTGGTATTAAAGAATTTATATTACAAAAAAAAATATTTAGGGTTGGACATTTTATCATTTTTACAAATGTATACGCACATATTACCATTTTTTTTTTGGTTTAATTTTTTTTCTATTTTTTTGCTTCCAGTTCGTCCTCTTCTTTTCTTCTGATGCACTTTTCATTATATATGCAAAAGCTTCAAAAAGTTTGTTAATAAAATCATGAGAGTCAAAAGATGGAAAAACCAAGTAAAATGTTTTTGGTTTTGGATCTGGATATTTGGTTAAAAACTCAAAAAAGTAACAAGGCTTAAAAAACAAAATACCGCCTTGGAACCATAAGTGACTACCATAGATTGTATTTTTCCTTCGGATCCGGTATTTGTTGCTATCAGTTGATTTAAAATCATCTGGGAAACCGCGCACTCCTAAAAAGTCATATTGTTTTATATTCCATCGGATCATGGGATTTCCACAAATATCGGTCATAGTTACAATAATTTTTTGGAAAAGTTGATCGATGGTTGTTTTGTGGTAAAGATTATCGCAATCGGTATAGTGTTTTAAAAAACATTTTGTTCCATTTGTTCATTTAACAAACGAAGATCAAAATTAAATTCTAGTCCTCTTTTCAAAAAACGAGTAATTTTCAAAAGATTATAAATTCTGCAAGGAGTAGTGTATTCGTAACCGAAGAGCACCACGACTTTTTCTAGATTTGGAGACACCTGACAAATATCATATAAAACACCAGAGAAAACAATCTTTAATTCTCCCAAATTTTTAAAAATTGCTTTATTTTCTTCAACTGATAAAATTTTGTATTCATCGCTACTTTGCCGGAAAGATGTGCTTGCGAAATTCTTTATTTTGATTTCCAAGTAAGTCAAATTCGGAAAAACTTCGACGATTTTATTACTCAAATAGCCACATTTACAATTTTCACCATATCTCTCTATATCGTCATATGATAATTTCAATACGTAAACATCGGGAAATTGCAAAGGAGAAAGGGTATCATCTAAATATCGGTCGCTTTGAAGGATGGCATTAAACTGACATATGTTTCGTATGTTTAATTCCAAAGAACCATCTATATTTCTAATACTCCTTCGTAATCGGCTTCTAAAGATTTTCGAATCCCAGAATTCAAGTATTTTTTTTGGTAGGTGCTTTTGCCATGCTATATTCATATGTAACTGGCACTCACTTCGAATACCATGGATGGGTGGTGTCATTAAAAGCATCAACACTGCAGATATTCCTTGGCATGAGAGGCAGAACGGTATTTTTATATCATTTTTCTCGTAATCTTTGGATAAAATTTTCCCAAATTTAATTTGCAACATTCCCATTAAACCACTGAATATGTTTTTGAGAGATGAGTATTCTGCCCATTCTTTATCTTTTTTTTCTTTCACTTTTGAAAAATTCACGGATTTTTCGACTGTTGGTGGATTTTCACTGATGTCGCATTCGAATATTCTTCTGTTGTCAATTTCTACCGCCACTATTAAATTAGTTAATTTTTTGTTAGAACAATAGTTGTTGCATTCAGAAGGTGAGTCTATAAACCAATTATAGTCGTTTAATTGGGAAATATTTCTCTATTCAGACGAAAAACAAGAAAATTAATTCCAGTAATTTTCACCTCGGTCTTCGCATCAATAGTTTTAAAAAAAAAAAAAACTTTTGTAGGGGCTTCTACAAGAGTCACTCCGTCCATGGGTTAAAGCCGAACTCCAACTTTATTAGTAAAGTTAAAATATTTGATGACGATGTCCGATAATTTCCTTCAATGTTTGTTATATTGCCACAATAATTCGTTTAACAGAAGGGAAATTTTTGAAAGGCATATTCTATTGAATAGAAGCATTCGCTATATACATTATATAATATCAGCTCTGGATTTCTTTCATCTGAGTCAGTCTGATGTATTTTTAATTTATCCTTGACGACATCCACATATTATTTTAGAGAAAATTAAATTGGAACAGATAGAACATATTTTCAATATTTCGGAAGAAAGTCATTGTGGTCGAGAACGCTTGTTATCTTAATAATAATTTCTAATTTTAAGATACGAAATAAACAATGATGATGTTTTTCTTTCAGTAAGTCCGTTAATTTTATGAAGGTTTCATACCGGTCTAAAGAAAAAATCAGAGATCTTAAACTTTCGTATTCGCAACCCATTGTCCTAATAACTTCGACGGTTTTAGCAGCCGCAGGAACACCGTAGACTAAACTTTTCGTCGCGACCATATACTCGGTCAATGTCAGGGATATTGATTCGGTCGCCTTGTACGGATATTTTGTGGCATTTTCCAGAAAGGCTAGAAATATCGCCGAGTTTTTATCCCCGTCGTCCGAATCCAATAGCGAAAATAACAGGTCGAAATTTAATTCTTTCACATCATGTTTTTCAACAAAATAATTCATAATCAAATCGCAGCTCAGAGCGAATTTTTTCGAATCCGAAAATTTGTTGTATAAATCTAGGAAGAATGATGCGAAAACAACGTTCATCGCTAAATCTTGCAGGTTTTGCATGTTCTTCTTCCTTTCCTTCTTCTCCATATCAAGTTATTCGTCGACGAATTCGGGTGTAAGATAAAGGATTAAGGAGACGTAGTAGTATTTTTTCACCGAAAACAATCGTAATACGAATGAATGTAAAACCCTTCTACGGTATGACTAAAAATTATTTAAATCCACGGACGCTGGTCGACCGGTATTATTCGAGGATTGGACATAAACTCACATTCGTGGAAATGCGATATATATATGACGTTTTACAACGATGCAACGTTACCTAATGATAAAATATTAATATTTTGAGTCTCTTTTATAGAATCAGTTGAATTTTTTTATTAATTTTTTTTTATTTTAAAAACATAATTTATTTTCCGATTTTGCACTTAGATCTACAACTTATATTATTTTCCTTAAATTCAATTTTCTTCGATAAATATATTTCATAGGTATAAACTAAAAAAAATTAGAAGAGAATTCACGACGCCCTTTTGCCTGGGAAACGTCGTTGTTTCATAATGTCCTTTGATAATTAGTTATTAAGACTAAGAAAAATTAAAAAAAAAAAACAATTATTCAATATGTGAATACCTGAATATCAATTTTTTATAGACTTAGATTCCGAAATTATTTTTTTTTTTGTTTCCCTCGAAAAAAATAACTCCCTTAATGAACGAAAATTTTATTTTGCACCATCTCCCGAGAAGTAAAAAGTAACGTTATTTCGTGCAATCTGCTCTAGTAAGAGATTATTTTAACGTATTTTTTTTCGTTTAATTAAGATGCTGAAATCATCTTTCATCTAACGTGCAGGAAAAATGAAAAAGTTAGAAACGAGTTATAAATATTAATGTCTAAATGCATTAGAAATAATAAAAATGCTATTTGTTATTTATATATATATATATATTATATAATATATATATAATAATATATATATTACTATATATATCATATATAACTATATATATATATATTACTATATTATATAAATAATAAGATATTTTTTCTACATTATATATTATCAGCAACAATCGGTCAATAACATAAAAAACCCTCCGTATTTACAAAACAAGGGATTTTAAGTGGTCCAAAATCACCTATTCTTTGATGTAGGAAAATAAAATAAATTATAAAGATAATAACATTTAGTTTTATTTTGAAATGAAAATAACAATAATAATAATAATGATAATAATAATAATAATAATATTAATAATAATAATAATAATAATAATAATAATAATAATAATAATAATAATAATAATAATAATAATAATAAATAATAATAATGCGCAATTGCCAAAGAATTTAACAACAGATAATCAATAAACTTAGACATAACTACAACTTTTTCCTCATGTCAGGGTCGCTTTAATGACTCTTTTTATAGACTTCCAACAGAACGGACACCAGGAGAGGGCGGGCGCGCACGAAGAGCAGCTTAGCATGTGAGAACACGGTTCAAATACAACTTCCGCGTCCCTGTGTTTGCAAACTTTGCAAATCGGTTTTTCAAAGAGATCGTCGGTTTGCGTTCCTCGAGATTGTGATTTTTTGGAAAGCGCCGGTTCTGCTGTTGACGATGATGAGGCGTCGCTTACTTCGGAGATAGCCGCAGCTACCTCGCAATCGTCAATATTAGGTGGAATGTTTGTCGGATTCGATGGCGTCGACGAATAAATTTCGATATCGTTTTTGGTGTCAGCGGCAATCGTTTTTTCCCTTTCATCGTGAGACTTAATCGGACAGACGAGGAGACCCTTGGCGGTCTTTAGTTCGGCTTCATTAGTGAAGATCGATTTAGAGATATCGACGGTTTTTTCCAGAGGAATTGCGCGAGGGCCGTTTTCCGCCTCCCGTTCCCCGATTAGCTTGAAAAACTCCATGGTAGGAGAGTATAACAAACGCCTCTTCGCTCTTTCCTTACGAGTCAGCTTATTAATCCTTTCGGGCTCACATTTGTTATTTTCTAACCAGCGAGTTTCTTGCATCGCGTTTTCCTCGATTTTTGGACACGGGTCGGTATGTGGAAGAAGCGAAAAGTTTCTTTTCATCGAGCGAAAGATCTGTCCGTGGCGGTATGCCCTCGCAATTATGTCTAGATGAGAGGTCTTCGAGCGACAATAACTGCCTCAGCGTGTGCGATGGGTGGTTTATATCGGTGATTATTTTTATAAATGACTAAATAAATTGAAATTAATCTTTTTAACTATTTTTTATAATTTAAAAAATTTCATTACGACAGACATTAATTTAAAAATTTTTAAATATAAATATTTTAACTTTATTTCTAAATATTGTAATTTTGCTTATAGTATTTATACAAAACGGGATTTAAGAGTGAAGAAATTCGGTAAATTTTTTTAAAGTCAAATTAAAATTAAACATTTGTAGCAACAAAAATAAGGGTAATAATAATATTTCGGTAAAATAAGCGATCTCTCCTTCTTCGCTATCATTATTTTTTTTTTGTTTTGCTCGTAATTAAATTTTCAATTAATGTGAAAATATAAAAAAATTTAATTCGTATATTTATATTCTTTGCATATAAAATGTTTAAACAGCGTCGCTTCGCCGTGGTTCCGCGAATGCGCGCCTACTCCCGTGGTATCAAAGATTAGTTTTCGAGATTTGATAGAATTTTTTATTCTATCGCAGATAAGTTTCTTCTCATATTATAAATACTGCATCACCTTAATATTTTTTTTAGAACTCAAAATGAAAAAGAACGTGAAAAAACTACAAGATTTAGCGATAGAAGCCATTTTCGAAACGCCATTCTTCCAAAACGCCTACGATTCGAAAAATTCGGAAATTAATAATTTTGTCTTCGATTTGATTACGAATCGTTTGACCGAAAAGCACGAGGCGAAAGATTATAGATAATCATTCTTTTTTTAGGAGACTTTTTATTATTATTGTTGAAGATATAATAGAAAAGTGTTACACAGACTAATCCTAAAATCTCTTAATCCCCAAAAAATTGTATTGTTGTTGATATTTTAATTATTTGTATGTAAAAGAATAAAATTTTATATTTTTATTCGTTTTATTTTTTTTTCCAACGTATTTTACAAGAATAGTTCAATCAAAATATAGTAACGTTTTTTTACTCGTACCGATTTTGCATTTTTCACAACTGAATGTGTAGGATAAATAAAAACGTTAAAATAACTTATGAAGATAATGTTTAATATTATTTTGGAATGAAAATAATAACAAACAAAAGACGCTGCAATTTAATAAAGATGTAGAATAGATGCAGACTTTATCAAATTATTTAAATAACTACAGTTTTTTTCACCCCAGGGTCTGTTTAACGACGATTTCTATAGGCTCATTACAGTACGGACACCAGGATAAGGCAAAAGAGCACGAAGAGCAGCTTAGCATGTGACCGCATGGTAAAAATACAATGTCCGTGTCATTGTCGAAGCAAAGTACGCATTTTTTGTCAAAAAGATCATCGGTTTGCGTTTTTAGAGAATGTTTTTTTTGGGGAAAAATCGATGGTTCTACCGTTGATAATGCCGATGAGGCGTTGCTTACTTCGGATATATGCGCATCTACCTCGAGATCTTCGAGACTTGTTGGATTTATTGGTGTCGACACAATTTCTTTTTGGGTGTCAGCAGCAGCAATCGTATTCCTACTCGGATCGTGTGACTCTATCGGGCTGACAAGACCTTCGATGGCGTCTAGCTCGGTTTCATTAGCGACCATCATCGATTCAGAGTGAATTGCGCGCGGATTATTTTCCGGCTTCCGATTCCTCATTAGTTGGCAATGCTCCAAGATGTCGAAAATATCAGGAGAATATAACGACCCCCTCTTCGCTCCTTTCTCAAGAGCCTCCTCAACCCTTTCGGGCACGCATTTGTTATTTTTCAAGTGACGAGTTTCAAGCATCGTGTTTTCGGAATACGGGGTCTATATTAGGAAGAATAGTCTTTCTTCTTCGAGCAAAAATTCGATCGGCGGTAGTATATACCCGCAACGCTGTCTAGGTGAAAGGTCTTCGAACAACAATGCCTGCCTCAGTGTTTGCGACGCGCGTTTTATATCACCGATTATTTAAAAAATAACTAACAAATGTAAATTAATTCTTTTCAATTATTTTTTATAATAAAAATTTTTTAAACATAGATTATATATATTAACCGTTTTGTGTTCACATTTATTATTTTTTTAAATGACGAGATTCCCGATGAAACGATACCGTATACAGTGACATTTTCAAGGAAAATAAAAAATTAACAAACGTGATCACAAAATACACTTTTTTTGCGTATAAACTGTCGTTAGGCTCTATGTAGCCACGTTTCGTGGGGAATTGATTTAAATCGCATGTCTATGCGTAAATAATTAAAAAATAAATTTAAAAACAAAAAATAAAGAAAAATTGATAAAAAAAACGAGTAAAAATATAACCGACGTTCTTCGATTTTTTCAATTTTTGTGACCTTCGAATGTCGGGGCCATTTCTATTCTTTAGTTCGGAGAAGGATTAGCTTAACGAGAGTGGTGGAACCCGCGTTCGTAAAACTCGCCCTTGCCGGAGATACTGGATTCTTTTTTTATTATTTAAAAAAAATTAAATGCGTTTAAAATTTCTAACAAGCTCCATTTTTTAAAATAATGATAATTTTTATAGTTTATTTCGTGGGAACCCACTATTTAAAGGTTCCTTTCTTCAGAGTCCCGAAATTAGCTGTCCGTTCATCATGGATTCTACGCGGACTTCTTTTGATCCCACATTGGAAACGTTGCAGTTACTTCAAAGTACAGTAAGCAGTTTCCAATATGTGGTGAAAATGAAAGAAAATACTTTGACCGATAATTTTTGCTCGCTTATTCGCAAACGTTACTCATCGGTGAAAAAAGAAACGATTTCGAGCATAAATAAAATGAACCAGTTAGAGAAAATTTTCCCGTTATTTTTTAACGAGGGATACGCTACGGGGCTCTTACAGAAATCAAAAATTCCGATTTTAAATTTAGCGATAAGACATTTTAGATATTTAAATGATAACTACAGAACAGAACAGAATAGGGCCGTCAAGGAAAGAGACGCCCGATGTTTGAAGGAATCTTATGGGAATAGCGAAATTTATCAAACATTTTCTGATGGCATCTACGATCAAGGGTATGCGCGCATCATACACATACCAATATGTAGGTCCGAATCGAAGCATTATATAAACGAGGAATTCTTAATTCAAAAATTTGATAATGATTGTTATAATTCTTTCAAGAGTGAAAATAAACCTTTCATTTCACTGAAAGCGAATATTCCTATTACTTTGAATCAGGTTGATAAATTATGCTTAGATACAATCGAAACGATTAAAAACGGCGGTGCTAGTGCCGTTGTCGGTGATGAAGAAATTAAATGTGAGGAAATTATAAAGGAAAATATTGAAAATTTGTTAAGCTTTGGACAGTCTCTGGGAGGTAGAACGAAATCAAAATATTTTAATCAATTACTCTCACTGCTTTACTTTAACGCTATATTGTATATTTCTAACGAGAGCGTAAATGAGGACAATCTAAGATTGTTTTCGGCAACACCGACGAACTATTTGACCCTAAAATTATACATTTTCTTTCGAATATTCTATGTTTGCCCAACAACATATATTTGGGAAGTAAAAATGTTTAAATCATACTTAATCGATCGTTTAAGCACGGCAAACATCCACCGATTTCTTTTTGATTCGTGGCACTTTAGAGAAATGAATCTTATTAATAAAAGAAAAAAGAGACCATTCCCTTTAAATGATGATACAAATTTGTGTTTTAATGAATATTCGAACCCGACTCACCTTATTTCCTGTTCCTCGATCCTGAAAGCCCTAAAACGGTTAACTAAATCGATGGAAAAACACGAGATCGAGCTCTCTCGACTTTCTAGTAAAGGGAAAGAAGAGAGAATCGACTCTCTCAAACAATCTCTTAAAATCGAATGCTTGAATGTATTACTTCTTTATTTTGGTCTCGTATACGCAATTCCTTGGCGAGTGTTGAGAGGACTAAAATATGAAGAAGTCATTGATTTAGTTTTTGGAGTTATACCCGAAACGATTCAACCGTCTATTGGCTTACCGCATCTTATGGGGTTGCCATCGATAGCGCTGCATTTGTCGGGAATTAAGCAATGGGAAATAAATCCTTTCATGAAAGTTATATGCGACTCGAACGAAGAATTCGTATATCAATTTGGACATTTTTCAAAAGTGATCCGATTTTCTACTACAAGAAAAAGCAAAGCATTGATCGAGGAAGATGCGACTTCGAGTGATATTGACGACGACTGCATTTTGAATTGTGGCGATCTGCCGCAAGGAGAAAATACTGGCTTTCTTCGTTTCATAAAAGAAACTTTATTTCAAACTACAGAAGATCGCTCCATTGCCGAAAACTACGGAACGAGTGAAAGCTATTTCGATAATGCTTTTCGTATTACAGATTGGAAGGTATCTGAAAGCGAATATTTCGAAAACTCTGAACTTAATTCGTTGTTTACAATTTCAAAATTAAAGAATGGTAATTATCAGTTCAAAAATATCGGAGACCTGGCTTTATGGGCGCTTGTTTTGTATAAAACATATATCGGTTTCGACGTAAAAGAAATTTGTTTCTCGCAACCCCAAATGCCGCAATTCGCAAAACTTATAAAAAGTTTAATTATTCAAGATTACGTCGTTCATGGTGGATTTAAATTACCCGGAGAAAAAAATTGCGCTAAGAAGTTTAAGGAAAGTTTAACTCCCGTAAATACTCTCGCAGATCCGGTGTTGAATTATGCCGTTACGCATCCACTTTTGTACGACTACAAAAATGTTATACCCGGCGGGATATCTACTATAGGAAATGAAAAATTTTTGGAACAAAAACTAGGAAACATATTTTCGACCACATATTCCTTCAACGCCTTAAGAATAACCTCGCTAAATTTTGTATTAAAATCATCCGCTGAATCGTTATTAGCGTCACCCTTCTTCAACGATGAGGACAAATGGCTAAGGAAACGACTATTTGCGGAAATAATTAATGCGGCTAACGAGAATTTTAAAGATATGCCTCAAATGTTAGTTTTGAAAATGCATACGGAGAAGATTTTCGAAGATGAACTAGCTTCGTACAAAAACCCACATCGCCGAGAAACAATTAGGTATTTCAACGGGGGTGAAACCAACTTCAACGTCAGTCAAGAGAAATTGAAAGCGATTGAAAAAACGCGTTTTTTTATTTGAAAATAGCTAAAGTTTTTACATTCATATATTATTTTTATCATACTTGAAATAAATTTTTTTATATTAAGTAATACTTTCCTTTACCTTAAATATTTTCAATTTTGAAAGATTTACGATTTTGATGAAAAAACATACAGACCTCCTCCCACTCGTTTCGATGAATTTTTCATGTTAATTGGGTAAGGAATTGAAACATTTCCCAATAATTCGATCGGATCATTGTTTTAAGCGTTCCCTCGGTTTCGCTGATTCGACGGGCCTTTCGAGTTCCTAATCCGATCGATTGACTTATTAAGCGAATGGCCCACTCACAATCAATTAGATTAGGAACTGAAACGCTTCATATATTTTGCTGACTCGGAGGGTATTACGAGCTTTTAATCCGGTTGACCGAAGATGATATCGTATAAGTCGATTGGTGTGTTTTTAATTTTTAATTATTTTCTTTTAAAGTACATAGATGATGATGATGTTGTCGTTTTGGAACGACCAGAATATCTTAAAGTAAATCTTCATTGGGACCCGAAACCTGATTGAAAGTCACAGTAGAATGATAATAAAATTGAAGAAATAATTTTTTTTGATAAATTATTATTATTATATTTAAGATCAATAATAAAATTGAAGCAGGGAAAATAAAAATGTTAATATAAGTTATAAAATTTATTTCAAGAACATTAACAAAAAATATACAATGTGATATAGTTGAAATATATTTATATATTATTATACGCTTAAATATTATCAATATTTCAATAATTTTGGCGTATGTACGATGTTTTCATGAAATGATTGCTTTGAAGGCGTACTTTATAACGCTCCTACAGATCGGACATGACTCGAGGGCGAGTGCGCAACAACAGCACGTTACCATGTGTTTGCAAGGTAAAAATACAATTTGCGTTTTATTGTCCATACAAACTGTGCAACGCGCGTCTCTTGCAAAATTACGGGTTTCCGTCGAGGAGGCCGAGACGGGTGTAGCTTCTTCAGTGATTGATTGCGAAAGATCGTGGATATTAGATAGATTGTTACGACGTGTGGGTATCGACGTAGAATTTTTAATAGTGTTTTCATCGTTATGGGTGCTGTCATCAGCGATTATCACGCTCGTGCTAGGTTCGTTTAACGTTCTTGGGCTGATACGATCATCGTTGGTTTCTCGTTCGGCTTCGTCAGTGGTAATTAATACAGAAAAATCATTACTATTT
>JABUQX010103800.1:15000-17500 GCA_015478945.1 Trachelipus rathkii
TCTCAAAAGAAAGGTGTTTGGAATTATATAAGGAGGAAAAAAGGAAGACTAAAAGATGCATACGTAGGAGGAAAAATGAGGTAAATGAACAGTTTGAAAGGAGAATGAATGGGAATTTACAAGGAAATAGGATGCTCTTCTGCAAGGAAGCGCGGAAAGTTAAGAATGAGAGTAAGAGGAATCTGCATAGAATAATGAATAGGGATTGTGCTTTCGTAACTGATGAAATGGATGTGGGAGAGTGTGAAGGGAACACTTCGAAAATCTTCATAACATTGGCAGTAATGAAGAGTGATAGTGAATGTTTGTGAGTTTGATGGTGCAAAAAGAAGGAATAGGTATTTTGGGGATGAGGTAATTAGTAAGGAGGAGGTAATGGGTAGAAGAGAAAGTTGAAGAATGGTAAATCTGCAGGCATAGATGGAATTACTGGTGAAATGATCAAGAACGGAGGCGAGATGGTGATTGAATGGATTTGGAAGTTGTGTAACAAAGCGTTTATGGAGATATAGTTCCGAGGATTGGAGGAGAACATAATGTATGAAGCATATAATGAGCCAAAGGGATAAGGGATGAACCGTAGGAATTATAGAACATTAGTTTATTGTTTGCTGTAGGGAAGATATATGCTGGTATTTTGGTCGAAAAGAGTACGTCGAGTGACTGAAGGACTGATTGGTGAAGAGCAAGGTGCATTTAGAAGTTGTAGAGGATGTGTGGATCAAATTTTTACATTGAAACAAATGATTGAGAAAATGAAAGAGAAGAAGAATAAATTGTATTTAGGTTTCATGGATTTGCAACAGGCGTATGATAGGATTAATAGGGAAGCTCTATGGCAGGTGTTAGTGATATATGGTGTTGGTGATAGGCTTCTGAATGGAATCAAAATATGTATATGACGATAATGAAGCATGTGTAAGAATAAATGGAGTCGAAAGTGATTGGTTTAATATTAATAGCGGAATGAGGCAGGGATGTGTTATGTCTCCTTGTTTATTCAATTTGTATATGGATGGGGTTATGAAAGAATTAGAGATAGGGTGGCAGGGGAGATAGTAAAATGATGGAGAAAGGAAGTTAATTGGGTGCCCTACTTAGTAAATGGATGTAGATTTGGTTTGTATGTAGAATGGACAGAGTTTGAGAGGATTAGTAGAATGGTTTGAAAGAGAGTGTGTAAAAGGTAAAGTAAATGTAAATAAGAGTAAGGTTATGGTAGTGAGTGAGAGAGTCCGCGGTGTGAAGTTATGTTAGATGGTGAGCAACTGGAACAAGTGTCTGAGTTTAAATATTTAGGATATATGTTGGATGAAAAAGGAACGGATGATGCAGAGTGTAATAGGAAAGTTTTGAATGGTAGAAAGGTAGCTATTGCAATTAAATCTTTGGAGGATGTAAAGGGACTAAATCTTGAGTGCGCTAGGATTTTGCATGAAGTATATGCTGCTACCCGTGTTAATGTTTATTGAAATTGTACAATGTGTTCAGATGGAAAATCTTAGGGCGTGTTAGGTGTGAGAAGAATTGATAAACTGAGGAATGAACGCATTAGTTAGTTGTGTGGTGTGAAAAAAGTAGTAAATAAGAGAATAAACGATATAACATTGAGTGGTTTGGTCATATGAAAGAAAGGAAGGATGATAGCAGGTTGGCTAAGCGGATGTATGGTAGTGAGTGTGCTGGAAATTGACCGGATGGGAGACCGAAGAAAATTTGGATTGAGTAGGTAAAGGAATGTCTGAAGGAGAGGATGTGAGTTTGGAAGAGGCAAGAATAAAGGTGCATAATAGGAGTAAATGGGGGGGAAATAGTGGGGGGTGTGGTTGTGGGCCTGGCCAGGGGATAAAGCCCTACATTGACGAGATGCCACAGTGAGGGTCCGTCCTAGTCCGTGAAACCGTAGGGTCAAGTTTTCTGATTGCAACGAGTTCTCACTTAAGGGTATAAAGGGGTGGTAGTTAGAGGGCTTTCTTTTCGACTTGCGTCTGCTATTATAGTACTTTTCTCTTCTGGTGTATGTTATGCACCTCTCCCCAAACTGGGGATAGGAGGTACATGAAGACAAGAAGAATACATATATATATATATATATATATATATATATATATATATATATATATATATAGAGATTTAAGAGATATATACATATATATATATATATATATATATATATATATATATATATATATATACTATATATATATATATATATACAGGGACTTCAGAATACTTACGGAATTGTAGAAATAGCATTTTATCTGGTTCGGGCACCTGTTAACGTACGTATTAAAATAATGATAAGTTTAAATTTTATCTTAATAAAAAATTTATAGACATTATATAAGTAGTATGGACCAATCACAGAGCAGTATTTTTATGATGTCACTAAGCCCCTCCCCTTTTTGATTTTTTTGCTATTTGTTTTTTTGTTTTTGTTTTATTTTTTGCTGTTGTTGAGCTCACACATGCACACACACACAAACACACACAGAAACAC
>JABUQX010103801.1:2500-7500 GCA_015478945.1 Trachelipus rathkii
AAAGTCTACGCTAGGCATGATTTCTTGAAAAAAAGAAATCCAAAAATTAAAATTATTACTCTCGAAAACCTTGACATGTCCAGATGCAAGGGAAATTGTATTTACATCTTGAAATTCGTCCCCATTTAAAATAACCTTTAAGCATTCTATTATTTCTTTTTTATTTTCAAAAACTGTATTTACTGATCTTGAATGAAAGTTCCATCTGGTGGGAATTGACCGAGGTAATCGTCTTTTCACTACTTGATCCAACACTGCTGTTCTCTTTGGGCTAGTGGAAAAAAATGCACATATGGCTTGAAGATTAGCAAAAAAGGTGCGGACATTTATGTTAACTGATGCAGCATTTAGCATCACTAAATTAAGCTGATGAGCATGACAATGTATATATTCAGCTTTTGGATATATTTCTCTCAACTTAGCCTGAACACCACCAGACGAACCTCTCATAACGTTAGCACCATCATAAGTTTGTGAAATTAATTTATCCTTGTGGTCATTGATACCCAACTTTTCGATCTCTTTTAAAAGACAAGTAGTAAGTGTTTCAGCGTCATGCTTTTCTGGTGCAATAAAGTTCCAAAATCTTTCTGTTGGTTTTCCTTTAACAATATATCTAAAGATGACAACCATTTGGTATATGTTGGAAACATCACTCGTTTCATCTGCAATGACAGATAGAAAATCAGCTTCATGAATTTCTCTTACTATCTCTTCGTGACATATATCAAGCATAATTTGTAGAAGTTCATTCTGTATTGTTTTCGAAGTTCCCTTGAAAACAGTGGCCTTCTCTAGATGGACCCTTAATGAATTATCTAACTCTGCACTGAAGTTCACTAGCCCTTTGAAGACACCTGGAGTAGTTGAGGATTCAGTTTCGTTATTCCCTCTCAATGCCAACTCAAATGCTCCACAAAATTTTATGCAGTTTACGATAATATTCAAGATATATCTATTGTTCTTAACATTCTCATTATGCTTATGTATTGATTTTCTATACTCGCTGTCTAGCTCTTTAGCAATGTTTAAGTTTCCAAACAGTGAGAGGCTTAAAGCATTTTTCATGTGTACTTTTGTGTTTTCATGATATTTTGCCTTAGATGCCAGATGATTTATATCTGTTACACCTCTTTTGGTCCATGTGTCTTCACCACCGAACAATAAACATGGAAAACAATGCAAAGAATTTCTTTCCTCACAACCACAAATCCATTTATGTTTAAAATAAATAGATAAATTAAAAACTCGTTTGAATTGTCTGTTCTTACATTTAACCATCTGCTCTATATTTAAAGCTGGAGTACACCGGCCTAAATTTTTAATTTCCAGCTTATCTTCAGCTGAATACAAAGGAAAGTTTTTTAAAATTAAATTGGCAACTGAATTCATCTATGAAAAGAAATATATAAATATATATATATATATATATATATATATATATATATATATATACGATATATATATATATATATATATATATATATATATATATATATATATATATATATATATATATATATATATCTTCTCTATATATGCTCAAGTTTGCTTGAAGTGTCACAAATTTTTTGTCAGATTAAAAACTGAAAAATTAAGGGTAAAATTAAAATCATATTGAGGAAAATGTGTTAATAAATTTAATAAGTCAAATATTAGTGAAGCTTAAAAACTAGAAATTATCTAAAACAAATATATATATATATATATATATATATATATATATATATATATATATATATATATATATATATATATATATATATATATATATATATATATATATATATATATATATATATATATATATATATATAATAAACATCCAAAAAAAAAATAAATAAATAAAAAAAACTATAACAGCTACAGTAAAATAAATAACATTTTATTAATCAGGAGACATTTTTATCGATGAAATTAAAAAAAAAAAAAAAAAAAAATAAAGTTTTGAAAAATTTAAAATTGTTAAAAAAGTTGGAAAACTTTTATGATAATTATCGTTTTTTGAGAAGTACGTGGTCCAATCGAAACGACAAGTTCCAAAATGTGGAAAATCTTTAACTAAGGATACCACGGGTAAACCTTAAAAATAGACAAAGTCGGGGTTTCTCGGCCTACCGGGGGACGACGGGGGGAGACTTCGTCCCCCCCTCTGTCCCTCCGTCGGCTCGAACCACCTAAAAAGGAATAAAAAGAAAAATTAACATTTTCTCCAGAGCATAATAATAATAATAAAAAAACAATTTTGGTAACTCTTGCTCCCGTACTACTGCAGAATGGAAGGTTAATCAGAGCGTACGCTGCCAGACCTAAGATAATACTAATATTTAAGTGTTATTAATAAATATTAGAATAAAATAATTTTTTTGTTTCATCGATGAAATTGCTTGCTGAAATCAAAAAAAATGTTATTTATTTTCCAGTAGCTGTTATAGTTTTTTAGTTACATGCATATTTGCTTTCGGGATGTAATATATATATATATATATATATATATATATATATATATATATATATATATATATATATATATATATATATATATATATATATATCTCTCCTGTATCTTTTTTGTTTATTTTACTTATATAATTTTACTATTATTATTTTTTTTATTTTTGTTTGTTATTTTTGTTATTGCTATGTATGTATGTGTATATACTTTTCTAATAATATCATACATATTTTGAACATAATTAAAATTAATAAAACAAAGTACGAACTCATGGGACCTACGTAATAGGCCCGGCACTTTTTATTTATTTTAAATTAAATTTTTGGTTCCATAACCTCGATTTTGTGCACTTCTTATTTGGTCTTAAATGAGATATTTTTCCATTTTCAAAATTATTTTATCTTGTAGTTAAATTATTTTTTCATTAGATATTTATTGAGTTAAATAAAAACTAAAACAATACCATAGACTAAATGCATTGAAGGCTGGCTTGTATGCATGGCAAATAATAATAATAATAATAACTAATCGCAAAAAATATAATGTAACAACTTACTCGCGACGCGAGTAAGTTGTATATGAATTATGAATATAATGCAAATATAACTATAGACATTACCGTGCTATAGATTAAACTTTATTACATATCTTTTTTATTTGGGAAAATTGAGAAAATTCGTAGAAAATGCCTCAAATGAAATAATTCTCAGATAGCATTACCTACCATTCCGATTCTAATTTTTTTTATTGCTCTCTGGTATAATAAAGGGCCTATATATATTAGGTTAATCTCTCTCTCTCTCTCTCTCTCTCTCTCTCTCTCTCTCTCTCTCTCTCTCTCTCTCTCTCTCTCTCAGATATATATATATATATATATATATATATATATATATATATATATATATATATATATATATATATATATATATATATATATATATATATATATATATATATATAATATAAAAATTTTTTTTATTAATTATTAAATATCAAATAAAATCGCGATACATAAAATTAGATCTGCCCAAGACTAAATAAATATATTAAAATATCAATATTTTTCTTAAATAATAATAATAATAATAATAATAATAATAATAATAATAATAATAATAATAATAATAATAATAATAATAATAATAATAATAATAATAATAATAATAATAATAATAATAATAATAATAATAATATAGGCCTATATTATAAATATGTCTAATTTTAACTTCATTTCACTTAACCACTGTTTAATAAAAAAAAAAAATTAATAAAATTATTTTAAATGCTATTATTATTATAATATTTTTTTTTACGATTATTCATTTAATTATAAAGGCAAGAGTTCTGAAAAAAACTATACAAAGACTACACGCTAACGCTTCAAAAGTAAAACTGACTAAATTGCAACCTATGCAAAATGTATCGTCTTCGTGGGACGATCAATTTTGACATGTTGAGCGCTAATTTTATAATTGCTTCGTACGGGCAAATTTGAATTTCAGTTATTAAGGGTAGGGTCCAATGTTAAGAAAAACAAGCGGTTGTTCTTCCTATACAACCACCTGTTGTAGGTATAAAACGTTGACGCGGTATATTTTCACACACATTCTTCTCGTTCAAAATTTAATTGACATGTGTTGTAAAGTGTCTGCAACAATCATATTGGTTTGACATTTGAATAACAGCTATTCAATGACGGCTTTTTATTTCATTCAATAATAAATCATTGGGATGTTATTATAATAAGATGCAATTTAATTTCTTTAATATTTAATCCTATTAAAAAAATTAAAGAATAAAAAATAATAAATAGTTGCACCCTAGCTGCTAGTTGTATAAAATGGTGGTTGCGCAAACCTGCAACCAGGCCACGAGCCGCCCCTGATATATATATATATATATATATATATATATATATATATATATATATATATATATATATATATATATATATATATATATATATATATATATATATATATATATATATATATATATATATATATATATATATATATATATATATATATATATATATATATATAATATAGAGTAATAAATATAAATACAATTCGTAAAAACAATAAAGTCAAAATTTAATCTATGTATATATATATATATATATATATATATATATATATATAGCAACAAATACCCATTTATATGTATATATGCATCTATATCTATATAATATATATATATATATTTTATAGACAAATATTAAGATTGTGATCCAGTAGAAATTTTGCGCAAGAGTCGCTTGGGTCGTAACGTGAGATTAATACTCTCTCTCTCTCTCTCTATATATATATATATATATATATATATATCTATATATATATATATATATATATATATATATATATATATATATATATATATATATATATATATATATATAATAATAATAATAATAATAATAATAATAATAATGATAAAACAAGTGTTAAAGAAAATAGTGTGTTAATAATTGGTGTTAGTATTAATGTTATCGATAATATTAGTGCTAGTAATGGTATGTGTTAATGATGTTAGTGAACACGTA
>JABUQX010103801.1:12500-27525 GCA_015478945.1 Trachelipus rathkii
ACAAAAAGAGGGACAAACGGTTAAATATATATATATATTTATATATATATATATATATATATATATATATATATATATATATATATATATATATATATTTATATATATATATATTATATATTATATATATATATATTATATATTTATATATATATATATATTAATATATATATATATATATTATATATATATATTATAAGTTGGCCGGAGCTTGGATTTTTTTGCACATCCGCGACCACTCCGCACTGGAAGTCGCGCACAGCACCGCACGCCTCTTTTTACAATGAGCACCGCACGCACACACCGCACCACACCGCACCGAGAGCGAACCAAAGCGCACTTCCCGCACCAAAATTTGCGCGCCACATTCGCACACACACACACTCATGATGTATGCATATATACACATATATATATAGATAATATATACAGTATAATTATATAATATATATATAAAATTTTCTATATAGTTATTATACAGCTCATGATTATGCATATATACACATCATATATGCTGGATAATAGCGCTCCCGAAGAGATGAGATCCACCATTGGGCATATATGGAGTCTTATAGTACATCCCATGGCACTCTAGTGCCCAATTGGTTTTTTCCTTTTCGCTCATATCACATTTTTCTACATTGGAGAAAGCTCTCCCTTATAACACAATAACATACAAATTACAGAACAACACTTACCTTTTTGAAGAAACAAAAATGGAAAAAAATGGAGCACGAGATTAATCTCGGATGCTTTAGGTGGCTTCAAAATTAACCGCCTTATCCACCCTACTCTCATCACTATTAAAGGCCATTGGCAGCCTCCGGTGTTTAAGTTGGTGTCGTCACGGAACTGCCGGTCTGTTTTAATGTACGGTCTCCTTTCATAAATTTGTGTAACCTTCTCGGTTTTAAAATTCTAATTTTAATTTTGTTGACATCACCTATCTTCTTCTAAACCTCATTTCTCTATTCTTAACCGAAAATTAGGGTGACTGAGAAAACCCTGCTTAATTTCCTCATACCTATTTACCTCATACCTACCCTGTCCCTAATCTGTAGCCGAAGGCTGTTGGTGCATTTTTCAATTGATGTTGTTTGTTTCCCGTGTCTTTGATTTGGAGTTTTCCGAATATTCTAACTAATGGCTCAAGCTAACCTGTCAATCTACCACTAATTTCATCTGTTCTGTATATTTGTATCCTAACTCAACTGACTATCCTAAATTAGAACACATTTTCTCTCTTCACATTTCCCTGAAATCACCATTCTTGGTGATTTCAAGTTCACGCTCGGTCCAACTGCTTTCCTCTAATATCTCAGATAGCAGTTGGTAACTTGCTACAATTTCAATCCAAATGACTGGAAGAGTTCGTGCAGCTCCGTACCCGTATCTCTAAAATATCTTTGAGATGAATCAACGTTCTAGATCTTCTTCCTAATCTCTAATCTCTTCTTATTGCTGTTAATTTCTTTCCTCTCTGGGTTCCTCCGATCACTCTCATATCTATTTTCTGTTCTATCTCTTCAAGTCTTCTGCAGGAAAGACCCCCACCTACTGCGAGAAAACGTTTTTGGCACTTCGATGCTGCAGTTAGTACGACCGCAAGTCCGTACTGTTATGTACTTCTTTGATTTCCCATGGAATGACTACAGCTTCCGTGGAAAGGGTTCCTAGGAGTGTGCAAAGCGAGAGCTAGATTTCTATGCGTATGTAGGTGTGCGCCCATGATCTGTCTTTCAACTAACCTAGAAAACCTTTTGTTTTTAACTCTGCTTGTTCTGCGTGCTATTTAGCCAGAGGGCTCACTCTGCTTTAGGAATATTGTCACTCTTCAAATTGCAGAAACCTTTGTAACTTATATTTCACCCCAAAATCGTGCAACCTAAAGAATTCTTTTCTCAGTGGAAATGCAATAATCTACTGCTTCCTCTTCTCACGTCCTTTCTGATATTTCTCAAAAATGTTCTATTAGATTTGCTTCTTCTCTTGCCCTCCTTTAGTATCGGACAGCACAACTGCCGTTTAACCTTCCTAAAGCTGAATCTCTTTGCTCAACATTTGCTTCTAATTCCAGCCTAAGACAATTCAGTGTTTTCTTTGTCCTCCTCTACTTTATCATATCTGTGATAAATTGGTAATTTCTTTTAAGGTGTTATTTCTTAATATATATATATATAATATATATATATTATATAATATATATAATATATATATATATATATATATATATATTATATATATATATATATATTATATTCATATATAATCTATATATATATACTTATATATATAATATATATATTTATATTATATTTATATATATCTCTTAAACACTCGTGATTTGCTCATCCTAGTGTTTTTTGCTTTAAATACGTTCAATTTACTTGCTATATAGTATACTGAGTAACCTAGGCTCAATCACACTTTAGTTTTTTAAATATATTAATACTTTCTTATATGTAGTGCAAACTTTTATTAATGACATCTTTTTGCTTTAAAAATCTGTCTAACGTGAGAGCTCAGCGTAGTCTCCACGCTAACTCACTAGGAATGACGATAACTTTGACACTCGAATGCCTACGGTGCCTTCCGAAAGATGGGAGGTTGCTGTATCGCGATGGGATGAGCGGTTTATTCTGTCCTTAAAGTTTTATTCCTCCTCTAAATTTATGGTTCGGTTAAATTTGTTATATCATAGCATATGTAACCGTATGTACGGCACGATCGCAGGGTAAGCAGATGACTGATTCCAGGAGGCCTGGATGCTGGAATGCGGAAATATTTTTATATTTTTTTTCTGAATCCTGGTATGTTATTTTAACCGTAGATTTTTATTTCGGAGCCGGAGTCGGAGCGGAGCCGGAGCCGGAGCCTTCGATGACGCGTTTTTTCCCGCTGAGTCCGATGGTGCTTGAGGTGTTCATCTATGGGTTTTTTGGGTTAGGGAAGCGTTTATGAGGTATGTGAGGCGTTTGGAACAGGAATTCAAGTCAAATCGACATGAATTGGTTGGAATTCGAGGTCGTCGATTCTGGTGGTTGTAAGGTGTCCAATCTATGGTTTTTTGGGTCAGGGAAGCCGTTTATGAGGTATGTGAGGCGTTTGGAACAGGGAATTCAAGTCAAATGCCGACATGACTTGGTTGGAAATTCGTAAGGTCGTCCGATTCTAACGTTTGAGGTGTCCATCTATGGGTTTTTTTGGGTCAGGAGCGTTTATGAGGTAATGTGAGGAGGGCGTTTGGAACAGGTATTCAAGTTCAATGCCGCATGACTGGTTGGAAATCAAGTCAAATGCCGACATGACTTGATTGGAAATTCGTAAGGTCGTCAGATTTAGACGCTAGAGGTGACCATCTATGGGTTTTTTTGGTCAGGGAAGCCGTTTATGAGGTATGTGAGGTGTTTGGAACAGGGAAATCAAGTCAAATGCCGACATGACTTGATTGGAAATTCGTAAGGTCGTCAGATTTTGACACTTGAGGTGTCCATCTATGGGTTTTTTGGGTCAGGGAAACCGTTTATGAGGTATGTGAGGCGTTAGGAACAGGAAATTTAAGTTAAATGCCGACATGACTTTGGAATTTTCGTCAGGTCTTCAGATTTTGACGTTGGAGGTGTAAGTTATGGGTTTCTTAAGTCGGGAAGTCGAATGCGATCGTTGAGTCTAATGAAGCAGGGAATCCAGGTCAAAGCGCGACATGCTTAGACTTTCTGCGCTGAAACTACTACTTTTACACTTTTTGATTGGTCAAATAGGGTTCTAAGGGGTGGTGAGGACGCATTTTGAGTCGTTGGCCATATTGAGTTTAGAGGGTAAGAATAAGTCTTATAACCCACACTTTTTCTTCACCAACTCATTTTAGATTTGAGTTCTCAGTTGACTTGTCTTCTTCACAAATTGGCTCCCCATAATTAAGGGTGAACGTAACCTCATTGTGAGCGAGGTTATGTCCCCATGCTCCGCGCCAAAGGGTGCGCCTCCCTAAAAATCGACATGTTCGTAGAAGGTTGAAATTTGGTAGAAAGGATCCAGTCGGATTTCTGGAAAGGAATCGGGGTATGGAATCAGAGGAGTGACACGGCACGCGGATGATTGAGCGGTGGCGTGTGCAGTTGTAAACATTCGTTTATAATAGCAATATTATATACGTTCACATACTGATCTGTTCTATCATGTACATATGTCAACTGCATTGCATTCTTGCAAAGATAACCGTCTTTCTATGTTAAGAATGACATTTATATTTCAATCTCATTTTCTTTTTATAAATGCTACAGATACGCCTTTTTTTTCTTTAAATTGAAACTGCTATATTGGTTGCTATTTTTATTTTTCTATTTTACATTTATACTTTATTTTTTAATGTAATTTGTAACAATTTTATTAGAATTTTTTTTTTTTTTTTTTTTTTTAATTTTGTTTAATTTTTTTTTTTATTTATTTTTTTTTATTTTTTTTATAAATTTATTTTTTTAAAACTTTATTTTTATAAGTTTAATTATTTTATCTTATTTTTTTTAATTTTTTAAACTTTTTTTTTTTTATATTTTTATTGGTTTCATTTATTCTGTTTTAATTGCTTTGAACATTTTGTTTTTTTACTAAAAATTTATTCTTTTTAATGTTCAGAACGTAACAATTTTGCATTTTTTACATATGCTTACAGGAGTACAAAAACAAAACAATAATCTTACTCACATACATACAATAGCCCATCCATGATCTATTGACTCAACTGACACTATTGATCTATTGATCTTTGATTCAAGTCATATTTGTATAACATAACACAAAAAACTTTTATTTATTTTGTTTTGTTTCTTTATATTTTCGTTTACTAAAAATTTATTCTTTTATGTTTATAACTTAAATTTTGCATTTTTGCATACCTTAAAGCAGTAAATCAGTAAATCAGTAATCAAACTACCCTCCATATCCAACAATCCATCATGATCTATTGATTATTGATTATTGATCCTTTCAAGTCTTGTATTTTAGGACAATCAAAATAGTGAACTTTTTATTTCTTTTTGTATTGTTTCTTTAAACTGTTGTTTTTACTAAAAATTTATTCTTTTATGTTTATACTTAAATAAATTTATTAACATTAATACCTTAAAGCAGTAAATTGCATACAAAACAGTAATCAACTCTGCCCTCATAAACCCTCATACTTCTGTTGATTATTGACCTATTTGATCCTATTGATCTATTGATCTATTGATTCAAGTCATATTTGTATTAAAATACCACAAAACTTTATTTATTTTGTTTTGTTTCTTTAAACTTTTCGTTTTTTATAAAAATTTTTATTTATTTTGTTTAATTTGCTTTTAAATATTTGTTTTTACTAAAATTTTATTCTTTTTAATGTTATAACTTAAAAAATTTACATTTTGATATATACTTAAGCGTAAATCAGTAAATCAAGTAAATAACTACCCTCCATACCCTCATACCCATCCATGATCTATTGATTCTATTGATCTATTGATCTATTTGATCAAGTCATATTTTGTATAACATAAACAATAACTTTTATTTTTTTTGTTTGTTTCTTTTTTACATTTTGTATTTACTAAAAATTTTGTCTTTTTTATGTTATAACTTAAACATTTCATTCTACATACTAAAGCAGTAAATGAGTAAACAGTAATCAACTACCTCAATACCCTCATCCATCATGTTATTATCTAATGATCTATTGTGCTATTGATCTATTGATTCAAGTCATATTTTGTTAACAATAAAAAAACTTTTATTTATTTTTTGCTTTGTTTTTTTAAACTTTTCGGTATTTACTAAAAAAATTAGTCTTTTTATGTTATAACTTAAAAAATTTAATTTTCTACTACCGTTAAAGGCAGTAAATCATGTAAATCAGTAATCAAAACTACCCTCATTGACCTATACCATCCATGATTATTGATCTATTGATCTTGATCTATTGACCTATTGATTCAAGTCATATTTTGTATAACATAACAAAAACTTTATTTATTTTTTGCTTTGTTTTCTTTAAACTTTTCGTATTTACTAAAAAATTTAGTTCTTTTTATTTTATTAACTTTAAAAAAATTTGAACAATTATTTACATTTAAAGGCAGTAATCAGTAATTCAAACTGCCTTCCATAACCTCATACCATCCATGATCTATTGATCTAATGATCTATTGATCTACTTGATCTATTGATTCAAGTCATATTTTGTATACATTTAAAAAAACTTTATTTATTTTATTTTGGTTTTCTTTAACTTTTCGTATTTACTAAAAAATTTAGTCTTTTTATGTTATAACTTAAAAAAAATTTGCATATTTACATTCCCTTAAGCAGTAAATCAGTCAATCAGTAAACAAATGGCCCTCCATACCCTCATACCATTCAGTTATTGATCTAATGATCTATTGATCTATGATCTATTGATTCAGTCATATTTTGTATAACTAAACACAAAAACTTTTTATTTATTTTATTTTGGTTTTCTTTAAACTTTTCGTTTCTAAAGCAAATTTACTATTTTTATGTTTATAACTTAAATTTTTTTTGGCATATTTTTACATACCTTAAGGCAATAATAGTAAATTCCAGTAATCATAATCAAACCACCCACTCTACCCTCCATGATCTATTGATCTATTGTCTATTGATCTATTGATCTATGATCTATTGATTTCAGTCATATTTTGTATAACATAACACAAAAACTTTTATTTTATTTTTATTTTGGTTTCTTTAACTTTTCGTTTTTACTAAAAATTTTTCTTTTTTATGTTTATAGCTTAAAAAATTTGCATATTACATACCTTAAGCAGTAAATCAGTAAATCAGTAAATCAAACTGCCCTCCATACCCTCATACCCTTCATGATCTTTGATCTATTGATGCTATTTGATCTATTGATCTATTGATTCAAGTATCTTTTGTATAACATAAACAAAACTTTTATTTTTTTGTTTGTTTCTTTAAACTTTTCGTTTTACTAAAAACTTTATTCCTTTTATGTTTTATAACTTTAAAAAAATTTCATTTTTACATACCTTAAAGCAGTAAATCGGTAATCAGTAAATCAACTACCCTCGCATACCTCTACCCTTACAAGATTATTGATCTATTGATGCTATTGATCTATTGATTAATCATATTTTGTATAACATAACACAAAAATTTTATTATTTTGTTTTGTTTCTTTAAACATTTTGTTTTTACTAAAAAATTTTATCTTTTTATGTTTATAACTTTAAACAATTTGCATTTACATACTAAAGCAGTAAACTCGGTAATCAGTAAAATCAAACTGCCCTCCTCTATACCCTTCCATGATCTATTGATCTATTGATCTTTGATCTATTGATTTAAGTATCTTTTTGTATAAACATAACACAAAAAACTTTCATTTTATTTTGTTTTGTTTCTTTAAGCATTTTGTTTTTTACTAAAAAATTTATTCTTTTTATGTTTATAACTTAAAAAATTTGCATTTTTTACAAATACTTAAAGCAGTAAATCGTCAAATCAAGTAAATAAACACCCTCATACCCTCTAACCTTCCATGATCTATTGATTATTGATCTATTGTCTATTGATTCAAAGTCATATTTTGTATGAACATAACAAAACTTTTATTTTTTTTGTTTTGTTTCTTTAATTTTCGTTTTTACTAAAAAATTTAGTCCTTTTATGTTTATAACTTAAAGAAAATTTGGCTTCTTTAACATACCTTAAGCGTGAAAATCAGTAAATCAAGTAATAAAACGCCCTCATACCTCATACCCTCCATTGATCTATTGATCTATTGATCTATTGATCTATTGATCCTATTGATTCAAGTCTATTTTGTATAAAATAACAAAACTTTTATTTATTTTTGTTTTGTTCTTTTAACTTTTTTTTGTTTTAACTAAAAAATTATTCTTTTACGTTTATAACTTAAAAAAAATTTGCATATTAATACCTATACCCCAATGCAGTAAATCAGTAAATCAACTGCCCCATACCCTCATAACCTTCAGTGGTCTATTGATCTATTGATCTATTGATCTATTGATTCAAGTCATATTTAGTATAACATACACAAAAACTTTATTTATTTTTGTTTTGTTTCTTTAAATTTTGTTTTTACTAAAAAATTTATTCTTTTTATGGTTATAACTTAAAAAAAATTTGCATATTTATATACACTAAAGCAGTAAATCAGTAAATCAGTAAGCAGTAATCAGTAAATAGTAAAGCAGTAACTAGTAATCAGTAAAGCAGTTATCAGTAATAGTAAATCAATAAATCAGTAAATCAGTATCAAACTGCCTCCATACCCTCATATCCTTTTGTGATCTATTGATCTATTGATCTATTGATGCTATTGATATCTATTGATCTATTGATCAGTTGATCTATTGATAACATAACACAAAACACTTTTATTTATTTTGTTTTGTTTCTTAAACATTTTTGTTTTTACTAAAAAATTATTTATTTTGTTTAATATGCATTTAAATATTTTGTTTTACTAAAAAAATTTATTCTTTTATGTTTATATAAAAAATTTGCATTTTACCCATTTTACTTAAGGAGTAATCAGTAAATCAGTAATATCAAACTGCCTCCATACCTCCTATCTTCTGTGATCTATTGATCTATTGATCTAATTGATCTATTGATCTCAAGTCATATTTTGTATAACATAACACAAAAACTTTTATTTATTTTGTTTTGTTTCTTTAATTTTTGTTTTTACTAAAATTTATTCTTTTAATGTTTTTAACTTAAAAAATTTGCATATTTAATCCTTAAAGCAGTAATCAGTAAATCAGTAAATACCTGCCTCCATACCTCATGATCTATTGATCTTATTGATCTATTGATCTATCGATCTATTGATCTATTGTTCACGTCATATTTTGTATAACATAACAACAGAACTTTTATTTATTTTGTTTTGATTTTCTTAAATTTTCGTTTTTTAAACTAAAAATTTATTTATTTTTGCTTATTTCTGTTTAAAATATTTTGTTTTAATTAAATTTCTTTCTTTTATGTTTATAACTTCAAAAATTTACACTTTTTACATATGCCTTAAAAAGTAAATAGTAAAACAGTAATGAAACTGTATCCAGCTACCCGCCTGCCCTATCATGATCTATTGATCTAATGATTATTGATCTATTGATTCAAGTATCTTTTTGTATAACATAAACATAAAAATTAATTCTTTGCTGTGGTTGGTGTTGTTGTTGATGTTGTTGTTGTTGTTGTTGTGTTAGTTGTCGTTGTTGTTGTTGTTGTTGTTAGCTGTTAAATATATCATACGCTCAAGTTAAATGAAACCTATTCACACTTTTTCAACATATCTCTAAAATATTAATGTTAATTTTTACATTAACATTGTAATATTGAAAACTAAACAAAAATACATATCATGACTATCCGCAACTGACATACAGCTTCGTTAACAAGGTAATAAATTAAACGTTTTCAACTTACGCAGAAGAAGGCATAGCAATCTCAATCTTTACCACACAACGCTTAAAATATTATTAGTTATTATTATTTATTATTATATTATTATATTATTTATTATTATTATTATTATTATTCAATTATTATATTATTATTATTATTAATTATTTTATATCAACTATTATTATACGCAAATCACATACACACCATACACACACACACACACACACACACAACGACACACACACCAGTCACATAACATACACACATACACACAAACTCAAATAAATCTAGAACTTAATTTCTGGAGTAACATACGATATAATATATATATATTATATTATATATTATATATATATATATATATATATATATATATATATATATATATATATATATACTATTAGTATATATTATATATAAGTATATATACTATATGTATATTATTATATATTATATATATATAATATATATATATATATATATATATTATATATATATATATATATTATATATATTATATATATAATATATATTATAAATATATATATATATATATTATATGTATATATATTATTATAGTATATATATCGTATATGGCTAGTGCATTAAAAAAAGTGTCTATATTTATTGTGAGTGTGTGTGTGTATGTGTGTATGTGTATGTGTGTGTGTGTGTGTGTGTGTGTGTGTGTGTGTGTGTGTGTGTGTGTGGTGTGTATATAGTATGTTTTTTGTTATTTATATTTAATAATTTGATATAATATAATATAATAATAATAATAATAATAAACACAACATAATAAAAATAATGATAATAACAATAACAACACTAATTAAAATTTTAATATTTTTGTCTCAAGTAAAGATTGAGATTGCTATGCTTACTTCTGCTGGTAAGTTGAAACTTTTAATTTAGTTACCTTGTTAACGAATGCTGTATGTCAGTTAGGCTACGGGAGATCATGTATTTTTTTTATTTTTATTTATTAAATGTTAATGAAAATCAGGAGTAATAACTAAAGATATGTTAGAAAATTGGTGGAACGAGTCATTTAACTTGAGCGTATGATTATTAACAGCAACAACAACAACAACAACAAGACAACAACAACAACAACAACAACAACAACAACAACAACAACAGCACAGCAAAGACATTTTATTTTTATGTTATGTTATACAAAAAAGATACTTGAATCAATAGATAATAGATCATTAGATCAATAGATCATGATAGGTCAGGCGGGTAGCTGATGGGTTGACGGTTTGTTTAACTGATTTACTGTTTTAAGGTATGTAAAAATGTAAATTTTAGTAAGCTATAAACATGAAAAGAAAGAAATTTTAATTAAAAAAAATATTTTGAACAGATTTTATTATAATAATTAATTTTGAAGTAAACAACTAAAACTATTAAAAGAAAATAAAACAGAACAAATAAAATTTTTTGTCTTATGTTACAAAATATGACTTTGAGGCATAGATCAATAGAATCAATAGATCAATAGAGCAATAGATCACAGAAGGGTATGGGGGTAAGGGGAGTTTGATTAACTGATTTTACTGATTTAAACTGCTTTTAGGTATGTAAATATGCAGATTTTTTAGTTATCATATAAAAGAATAAATTTTTTAGTAAAAAACGAAAAGTTTAAAGAAAAACAAAATAAGTAAAAGTTTTTGTGTTATGTTATACAAATATGGTTTGAATCAATAGCTCACGTAGATGCAAATAGATCAATAGATCATATAGATCACAGAAGGATATGAGGGTATGGAGGGCAGTTTGGGATTTACTGATTACTGATTTACTGCCTTAGGTATGTAAAAATGCAAATTTTTTCAGTTAAAAACATAAAGAATAAATTTTTTAGTAAACAAATATTTAAAGCATATTAAAACAAATAATAATTTTTTAGTAAAAACAAAAAATTTTTAAAGAAACAAAACAGAATAAATAAAGTTTTGTGTTATGTTATAAAATATGACTTGAATCAATAGAATAATAGATTCAATAGATCAATAGACTTCAATAGATCAATAACTCAATAGATCCTAAAAGTATATGAGGGTATGGAGGGCAGTTTGTTTTACTGATTTACTGCATTTTTTGATTTTACCTGATTTACTGATTAACTGCTTTACTGATTTATGATTTTACTGCTACTGATTTACTTGAGTATTACTGCTTTACTGATTTAGCTGTTAACTGCTTTATTATATAAATATGGGCAATTTTTTTTTAGTTATAAACATAAATAAGAATACATTTTTTAGTAAAACCAAAATGTTTAAAGAAAAAACAAAATAATAAAAGTTTTTGTTTTATGTTATACAAAAAACTGACTTGAATCAATAGATCAATAGATCAATAGTATCAAATAGACTACAGAAGTTTATGAGGGTATGGAGGGCAGTTTGATTTCAACTGATTTACTGATGTTAACTGTATAAGGTATGTTAAATTATGCAATTTTTTTTAAGTATAAACGTAAAAGGAATAATTTTTTAGTAACAACGAAAAGTTTAAAGAACAAACAAAATAATAAAAGTTTTGTGTTATGTTAATACAAAATATGACTTGAATCAATAGATCAATAGATCAATAGATATAGATCCATGGAATGGGAGTATTGAGGGTATGGAGGGCAGTTTTATTATTGATTTACTGATTTTACTGCTTTAGGTATGTAAATAAGCAATTTTTCTTAAGTTATAAACATAACAGGACTAAATTTTTAGTAAACGAAAAGTTAAAGGAAACAAACAAAAATAAAATAAAAGTTTTGTGTTATTTATACAAAATATGATTGAATCAATAGATCAATAGATCAATAGATCATAGATATGGAGGGTTAGGAGGGTATGGGAGGGTAGTTTTGAATTTAACTGATTTACTGTTTACTGCTTTAGGTATGTAAACAATGTAAATTTTTTAAGTTATAAATAAAAAGAATAAATTTTTTGTAAAACAAAATGCTTAAAGAACAAACAAAAAATAAATGATAGTTTTTGTGTTATTTATAGCAAATATGATCTTGAATCAATAGATCAATAGATCAATAGATCAATAGATCAATAGATCATGGAAGAGGTTGAGGGTATGGAGGGCAGTTTGATTTACTGATTTCTGATTTACGGCTTTAAGGTATGTAAAAATGCAAAATTGTTTAAGTTATAAACATAAAAGAATAAATTTTTTAGTAAAAAAAATGTTTAAAGAAAACAAAACAAAATAAATAAAAGTTTTTGTGTTATTTTATACAAAATATGACTTGAATCAATAGATCAATAGATCAATAGATCAATAGATCTTGTAAGGGTATGAGGGTATGGAGGGTAGTTTGATTTACTGATTTACCGATTTACTGCTTTAAGGTATGTAAAAATGTAAATTTTTTAAGTTATAAACATAAAAGGAATAAATTTTTTAGTAAAAACGAAAAGTTTAAAGAAACAAAACAAAAATAAATAAAAGCTTTGTGTTATGTTATACAAATATGACTTGAATCATAGATCAATAGATCAATAGATCAATAGATCATGGAAGGGTATGAGGGTATGGAGGGCAGTTTGATTTACTGATTTACTGATTTACTGCTTTAAGGTATGTAAATATGCAAATTTTTTTTAAGTTATAAACATAAAAAGAGTAAATTTTTTAGTAAAAAACGAAAAGTTTAAAGAAACAAAACAAAAATAAATAAAAGTTTTTGTGTTATGTTATACAAAATATGACTTGAATCAAAAATTTAAATATGTCAATAGATCAATAGATCAATAGATCATTGGATGGGTAGTGGGTATGGCGGGCGTCTGATTTACTGATTTTCTGATTTATTGCTTTAAGGTAAGTAAATACAAAAAAAATAAGTTATAAACATAAAAGTAATATTTTTTAGTAAAACGAAAAGTTTAAAGAAAACAAAATAAAAAATAAAAGTTTTTGTGTTATGTTATACAAAATATGACTTGAATCAATAGATCAATAGATCAATAGATCAATAGATCAATAGATCATGGATGGGTATGAGGGTATGGAGGGCAGTATGATTACTGATTTACTGATTTACTGCTTTAAGGTATGTAAATATGCAAATTTTTTTTAAGTTATAAACATAAAAAGGACTAAATTTTTTAGTAAATACGAAAAGTTTAAAGAAGACCAAAATAAAATAATAAAGTTTTGAAATGTTATATTATACCAAAATATGACTTGAATTCAATAGGATAATGAATCAATAGATATTAGATCAAATAGATCATGGATGGGTATGAGGGTATGGAGGGCAGTTTGATTACTGATTTACTGCTTTAATGTATGTAAATATGCAAATTTTTTTAAGTTATAAACATAAAAAGAACTAAATTTTTTAGTAAATACGAAAAGTTTAAAGAAACAAAGCAAAAATAAATAAAAGTTTTGTGTTATGTTATACAAAATATGACTTGAATCAATAGATCAATAGATCAATAGATCATTAGATCAATAGATCATGGATGGGTATGAGTAAGGATAGGAAGGTTGATGGTATTATGATTTACTGATTTACTGCTTTAAGGTATGTTAAAAATGTAAATTTTTTTTTAAGTTATGAAACATAAAAAGCTCAATTTTTAGTAAATCGAAAATTTAAAGAAACAAGCAAAAATAATAAAGTTTTTGTGTTATGTTATACAAAATATGACTTGAATCAATAGATCAATAGATCAATAGATCATTAGATCAATAGATCATGGATGGGTATGAGGGTATGGAGGGTAGTTTGATTACTGATTTACTGATTTACTGCTTTAAGGTATGTAGAAATGTAAATTTTTAAGTTATAAACATAAAAAGGACTAAATTTTTTAGTAAATACGAAAAGTTTAAAGAAACAAAGCAAAATAAATAAAGTTTTGTGATTATGTTAATACAAAATATGACATTGAATCAATAATCAAATAGATCAATGATTTCAATAAATCAATAGACATAGCGATGGGTATGAGTGGTATGGGGTGAGTTTGATTTACTGATTTATCGATTTACTGATTTACTCGCTTTAAAGGTATGTAGAAATTGTAAATTTTTTAAGTTATATAACATAAAAAAATAATTTTAGTAAAAAAATATTTAAAAAGAATTAAACAAAATAAATAAAAATTTTAGTAAAAGATAAGTTTAAAGAAACAAAACAATAAAAACAAAAGTTTTTGTGTTATGTTATACAACAAATATGACTTGAAATCAATAGATCTAATAGATTAATTAGTTAATAGGTATTAGATCACAGAAGGTATGAGGGTATGGAGGGCATTTATTTACTGTTTTTACTGATTTACTTGCTTTAAGGTATGTAAATATACAAATTTTTTTAAGTTTAAACATAAAAAAGGAATAATTTTTTAGTAAAGCACATGTTTAAAGAAAACAATACAAAATAAATAAAAGTTTTTGTTATTTTATACAAAATATGATTGATCAATAGATCAATAGATAATAGATCAATAGATTCATCGCCACCGGATGGATTATGTGGATTTGGAGGGTAGTTGATACTGATTTACTTGATTTACCT
>JABUQX010103802.1:0-2500 GCA_015478945.1 Trachelipus rathkii
GGGAGTGGCGTTATGATTTACATTAAAAATATATAATCTAACCTACTCAGGCTGGAACTACCTGATGTTAATGAAATTCGCATATACTTTGGTGTTACAAATAGAAACATCGAATATAAAATTCCGAAACTTAACTAAATGTCTATCGGTCGCACCGTCCTCCACAATCAGTAATAGAGTGTAGCTTTGTACAAATGAATTGAGTCAAGAGTCTCAAGAAGGATTCCACAATCTAATTGTAAGAGACCTTTAACTGCCGCAGAATATTCGACTAGTATTTACTTGAGTGCCGACCCAGAAGGAAAGCGATCTATCTGAAAATTCTAGGAGATATATCTTCCTTTTCAAATAATTGATTGCCCAACGAGGGGAAACAATATTTTTGACCAATTATTAATGGTGAGTCACTTGAACTTGGTAAGAAGTTTTGAGGTATAGAACCCAATTGGAAATAGTGGATCATTAACATGATCTAAATTTACCATTAATATTCGAAAAACAAATAGCACAACAAATTACTTGAACATTCTCCAGATTTTAAAGAACGCCAATTTTAATGGCTTAAAAGACAGTTTATCTGTCTATGACTGGGATTAGATATTAACAGGAAATCGCAAATGTAATGTGGGAATACCGTTTCTTACACAATAATTTAAAGACAAACGAAAAGATTTTGTTCCATATTATAATCGAAGCCTAACTTTAGCCCGAAAATTCCGAAGCCAAGATGGTGGAAATATCATGAAATTAGAGATTCTTTTAAGTAATAGACAATAGAGCATATTAAGCTATGGAAAGTCGTCTCCTTCAGTGGAAAATAATAATAGCTACATAGCTTGTCGGCGAAGCTGCAAACGATTAATTAGATATTATAAACGAAACTATAAAATTAATATTGCCTCGTGAATGGTAAAATTAATCCTAAAAAGTTTTAACCAAATTAATGTTTAATAATCAAAAGTTTCCATTAAAGGAATTCAATTGGGACACCTTTACTGGACACTTAATGGTAATCTAAAGAACATCAGAACAGTGCATGATTCATGGCAAACATTTTAACAATAATTTTTCTCGTACAGTTTTTACGAAAGACGAATCTAGATAGCCCCTTCTATGCATTGGAAGACATAAGGGATTTTTATGCTGACAACATTTTGAGATACATTTGAAATTCTAAGACAGGGAAGTTGCTTTCGCCAGGTTGGTATAAACTATTAATAAATAAATCACTCTGGACCAGATGGATACTATCCCAATGCATCTCAAAAATTTGAAAGACCTATTAGTGAAACCTTTGAACAGTGCTTTTCAATAAGTCTTTAAAAGAAGGAATAGTTCCTCATGGATTTCAAAATGCTAATACTTAACTCCCATTTTTCCAAAAAAGGAGAGTCGTAAGGTCCGAATAACTACAGACCAATTTAAAGCTTGACTTCTATAGTTGGTCAAAATTTTTTGAAGCAATACTAACTAATAGGTTAGTTGCACCATCCCTAGAAGACAATGGATTGCTCAAGAAAAGACGGCCAACACGTGTTTTTAGGAGAAAAATTAGATCATGCTTAACAATTTTGCTAGAATTTTTTAATGTGGTTATTAACGATGTGATAATTATAATAATCCTTCGCGATGTCATTTAACTTTTAGACTTTTCAAAGGCCATTGTGAATACCGCGCCTGCATCAAAGAATTATTGGAAAAGCTTAAGGCTCATGGTAATTCCGAGGACAGACTTTTAAATTGGATTAAAAATTGGCTTTCGAATCGACAACAACGAGTTGTTATCAATGGTGAATGCTCAGAATTGGATCGAATGTTAGCTAAGTGGTGTACCCTCCGAAGGATCTGTCCGTGGTCCAGATACTTGTTTCATCTATCTAGCTGTAACTCGACATTACGATACTCGTCAATGATTTTATAGGCAATATTCTCGAAAATTGCGGGATGATACGAAACTTGGAAATCGCAAAAATAATATGCTGAAGATAAGATCAACTCAATTACTGCCAACCAAGCGCAACTTAAACAAAGATTGTAGCAATTGGTCAAAAACATGGCAAATGAAATTTTATACCGATAAATGTAAGTTATACCATTTTGGGAGTAGACAATGAATATGATTACAAAATACATGATTCAGTTATCACAGTTGTCCAGTGATGCAAAAGGATCTAGAGTATTAATTAATAAGGATTAAAAGTTTGCGAAACAATGTGCTGACGCTGTTAAAAAAATGCAAATAAAGGCTCTAGGATTTATTCGCAGAAAAACTTCGAATATAAACGTCTATAAAAATATAATACTTCCTCTCTATAAAACATTTGTTAGACCTCATCTGGAATACGCAGTTCAGTTTTGGAGTCAATACCTCAAAAAAGACATAGAAAAAATTGAAAGAATCAAAGAAGGGCAACTAAATTTATCCCTGAATTGAGAGGTAAGAATCATACGAGCAACGACTACGTTAATTAGATATCCATTCTTTAAGAGACAAGAAAGA
>JABUQX010103802.1:10000-20000 GCA_015478945.1 Trachelipus rathkii
TTTCACTAAAACCAGGAATACAATAATAATAATAATATAATAATAAAATATAAATAAAATAAAATATAATAATATAATAATAAAATAATAATGAATAATAACAATACGGCTCAATTAGATAAGAAGAAGAAACTTGGGTCAACCGCGAGCACTTTCAATGGCACGTCCACCACCCAACGAGATAAAACAATATATATTAATATATATCATAATATATATTATATATATAATTCTATATATAAATATAATATAATATGATATATATAATATATATATATATATACTATATTTATATAATCACTATAAGAACAATGTATGTATATATACTATACTATATACTGCTAATATATAAATGGTACTGGGTTATACTATATCTACTAGTAATAGTATATATGTAATATGAATATGATATATATTATGATATATGATAATATATATATATATTATATCTATATATATATAGTAATAGTTAATATAGTATAATATATAATATAGTATATATATATATATATATACACGTCGCGGCTCGTGAAAATTTGCGGATGGAAGAGGGCTGCAAGTTATTATATATACTTATATAGTATATATGATATGATACAGAAAGCTTCTGCACAATGCAGATTTTTGATGGTACTAAATACGAAATCGCCTATAGTGATGGTAGCCTTACCCTTCTTTGAAGGTTTCAGAGCAAAAGTAGGAAAATAAAACCTTGTATTCTCTTCAATGTTAAACATAATAATTTTAAATAATACTTGCACATCATCATTATCAGCATTCATTATAAAATTTTATAGTTTTTTTCTATAAATAAAATAATTTATTTCATATATACAAATTAAATTTTCCAACAACTCCCCCAAAAAAAAAAAGAAAAAAAAGAAAAAGAAGACACGTTCCACTACTCAACTGAGCATAAGAAAAATGAACTGATTATTAAATTTGTCTTATATATATAATAATAATATATTGTCTTTATATGTACAGAAAACATTATAAGAACAGAATAAGCAACCGCAATCGCAACTGCGGAATACAATTTTTCAATGATATAATTCCAAGTTTGTTAGAGGAAAATTAATAAAGCCAATGCCAATTAAATGGCTCAAAATATTATTAGAATGTGGGATCTTTTGTTGATATGTTTGGGCTTATTTTAAAAACCTAAATAAAGGTCTATAGTGTCTTTTTGTCTGGGCCTAATCATAAAATAGCAGGCCCACAGTTTTTAAGAGTATATATTTGGATTATAGATTGACTAAGAAAATAATCTCGTACACGACCATTTGTCGTGTATCAAAAGAGCGAATTCACTTTTTCCTTTCTTTCTTGTTAACTACCTACGTTTTTATGTATTGAATTGTTAACTAAAATATTTATATATATTTTTTGACAAAAAATTTTATATATTTCCGTCAACGTCCTACGCCTGGCACTTTTAATTAATTTGGAGGGGCTCCAGCTCCGGAGCCCATAAAGACGAGCCGCCACTGTATTATATATATTATATATAATATTTATATATATATATATACTATATTTATATAATAATATATATAATATAATATTTTACATATATAAATATAATATATCATAATATAATATATATAATAATAATATAATATAAATATATAGTATAGATATTATATATATATATATAAATATATATATATAATATATATATATTATTAAATATAAATATAATATATATGATATAATATATATAATATATAATATATATATATATATATTATATATATATATAATATTATATATATATTAATATATTATATATATATATATATAATATATATTATATATATATATAATTATAACATGATATATAAAACTATTTTTACCTGTTTTTATCGTTTTTTTAACAATGTTTCCTTTTTTTAATTCAACTTTTTATAATTTTCCTCATTTTCAATTTTTTCGCCTCTAATTTACTTTACAGATTTTTTGCTCGTATTGTAGAATGGTTGACCCAGATTTGTGTTTTGCTATTTGGTTCATCATGATCCGGGACAAAATAAAAGTTCCAAATAATGTTTCTTGTCAAAAGATTTAAATGAGGATAATAAAATTTTCTTCTGAAAACGATGACGAAATTTCATTCTGAACACGAAACTCAAATTCTTATCACGCATCGAGACCGCGTAGATTAAATCTGACAATTTGATCTGACCGAGAATTTTCTATATCGTGTCGTATAACTATTCCATCAAATTCCGGCCAGCAAAGAATATATTATATACTATATATATATATTATATATATGACTAAGTAAATTAATATAAAACGAATCCGGACATGATAATAAGTAAAGATAATTTATAGATCAACACAACTGAGTATATGTATTATATAATATACATATATCTGTAAATATATATATATTATATATATATATATATACAATATATATATATATTATCTAATACTATATATATATATATAATTACTTATTATATAGTACTATAGTATACTAATTATATATATATGTTTATATATTATGTGCGTATTATAATGTATATATTAAATAGGACCTTTATACACATATGGTGATATATAGAGACCCATTTAGAGGGGATAGATAATGGAAGTATAAATCTGTTTATATGTGACAGTCATTAATACACCCTATATTAAATAATATATATATATATTATATAATATATATATATATATATATATATATAATATGATATATATATATAGATTATGTATATGATTATTATATATATATATATATTAATATAATCTATATGGGATGGAAATAAATTCTATAAGGTTTTATAAAATCAAAAAAGAATTAGATTTAATATATATACATGAAAATGATTTAAATATCTATAAACATTATATATAAAATAGCATTTATATATATAATATATAATTATATATGAATATATAATATATATATATATAGCAGTATATATATATATATATAACCGTTAAATAAAATTTAAATACTATTAAAAGTATATATAATATATATATATACTATATCAGAAATATTAATTTATCCATATATAAAATAATACTGTGTTCTATCCTAGACGCAATTAAATCTTTTCTTATACCTTATAGTTATATTACTATAACTATATAATATATATAATATATATATACTAGGTAAAATCATAATTTCATATCAATATTACATATAAGTATAGTTGGGCTATTTCAGATGAGAATCTTACCTTGATATAAAAAAGTGCTATTATGTGGAAGTTTTTCAATTACGAATTTATTATTTTTAGAGAGTAATACATGTTTAAATCCTTTCTAATAACACACATTTAACATACTTTATTATATATTTAAAAAAAAAGATCACATAAAAAAATATTTTTAAGTTCCAACTTTTATGACCAAAATTAGTCATGTTTAAACTTATTATTTATACGTTTGAATGTTGTTAGACATTGCTAGACGTTAGACTAGATATACAGTGGCGTAGCTTAAACTCTCGTTACGACTGAAACCTGACGAATATTTTAAAATACAGGAAAGCGCTCTGTTCATTAAATCTCTCCAAGAATACAATAATCAATAAACAATTAGTTATGTGAGATCAGTCAAATATATTGTTTTTATGTGCGAAAAATGTAAAAAAAAATTAAAACAAAAATAATGAAAATAAATTAAAAAAATAAATAAATAAAATAGAATACAACAAAAGATCATAATCTCAATAACTACAGTAAAGCTACGTAGGGAAGAAAGAATTCACCTTTTTAATAAACCTGTTAAGAAAAAATGTCAAAACATAAAATTAATAAGGTTACAGAAGTAAATGTAGTAATATGAGTAGAAAAGTCTATTTGTTTGCTATATTAAAACAATATAATTTAAGTTTATAGTGTTGTGTGTGTATTTTTTTGTTTGTCTGTTTTTTTGCTTGCTTTTAAATACTTTTAGGCGTATTTTAACTTATTAGGTCATGGGAGTCGAGGTCTTCCGGAAACTTATGGGTTCGTAACTATTACCATCCTCCGGGGAGGGCTCCTGAACCCCCGCCATTTGGGGTATTGGGATGCGCGGAGGTTCGCCCCTCTCCCCTACGGGATATTGGAAACGTCCCGCCCCTGTCGTTCCCCTGTCGGCTCGAGCCCCTACAGTGCGGTGTGAATACCTTTTACAAATAGCTAATATATAATCATTGTCCCCCGCCGGCTCGAGCTCCCCCCAAAAAAGTCCAATTTTTTTTATTATTTTTTTATACATTTTTCCTACAACCAAAAAATAATTACACTGGATCCAAAAATATAATTTCCTTTTTCATGCTTCAGCTATTTGTAGTTTTTTTGAAATTTTTTTACAGTAAACTCGATAAAATTTACAAAGGATCCAACAATGTTTATATCCTTTTCTCTGTAGTTATTATAGTGTTTTTGAGGATATGAATTATATTATCTAATATATATAGTATGATATAATATATAATATATATATATACTATGATAATATATTAATAATTCATACTATATATTATATACGTATATATATTATATATATATATATATATTATAGTATATAATATATTTTTATATATATATAATATATATATATATAAATATATAGTATATACATAAAGTATATATATATAATATATATATATATAATATATATATTTAATAAATATATATATATATAAATATTATATATAGCATAAATATATACTATATAATTATATATATATATATAATAAGTATATTATAATATATATATATATATATAGTAATATATTTAATATTATTATGATATATATTATAAAATTATATATTTATATATCTAATATATAATATATATAATATATTAATAAATATATATATATATATATATATTATATAATAATTAATATATATTATATATATATATTATATATATTATATATATATATATCTAAAATATGATATATATATATATATATGATATATGAAATATATTTTGAATAATGGTGAAGTTCAAAAAATACCATTTAAATGTTGTTTTTTAATAATTAGGTTTATAATCAAAAATAGTAAATCGTGATATTTATATTCTCTTGTTTAAATTTCCCTTCAAAATTTTCTTTAGGGATGATCCCTGGATCAGCCGTAGCAGGAATTTGTTTTCGGGGGGAGCTGGAGAATTCGTCAAGTGGTTTTGCTTTCAAATGAAGTTCAAATTATATACTTATATAAATATATTATTATATTTTATAATTAAATATATAATAATATATATAATATATATATACTATACTATATATATATATATATATATAATAGTAATAGTACACATGTTTGTTTTTCACTGTATATATTATAATATAGTCCTTATCAGATAATATATATATTACTATATATATATAATATATATATACTATATATATATATATAATTATAATAATATATATATATATTATATATATAATATATATATAAATTTAGTATAAATAATATAAATAAATTAATGGAAATAATTATAACTATTTATAAATATATATATATATAATATAAGTATATAATATATATATATGATATATATATATATAATATATATACATATATATATACAATATAATATATATATATATATATATATATAATAATATATATTTATAAATAATTATTTATATCATTCTATCAAACCTCAAATAATGTATATTCATATTATAGACTATGGTAATAATATTATGATATATATATATATATATATATATATAATAATATATATATATATATATATATATATATTTTCTCATAAGGAACTTACCATCGTTGTTATACAGGTCAATTTCAAATTTCCTTGCTTTTTGACTGACGTGATTCAAAATATTTTCATTGCTGACTTTCTGGTGCTGAGATCTGATTTGATTTGAACAGAAAGTAAGACCTGTAATGCGATCCTCTCTCAACATAATCTCGTTACAATACGTTTTTCCAGACGGCCTTAATGCGAGAAAGGTTCTTTCAACTTGTTTGCGGGTGGGTAGCGGCAATACTGCTAAATATTTCAGGAGAGTAGCAATGTTAGAAAACCTCCTCCTTGTCAAACTTAGCCAAAGCTCCGATTGCAGTTTTTGGTTTTTCATTTTCTAGCACCATTTACGCTGCCAGCGACACCACTCTCCTTTTAGTGTATTCTCGTGAGGGGTTCTGGTAAGGTCGTTCTTTATAAAAAGGATGGCCTTTTTTTTAAGTTTATGCTTCTCTTAAATGATTATCGAGGACCAAGATTCTTGACTGGAGAAAAAAGCAAAACCGCAAGCCTTTTTTTACTCTAAAACGTCGATTTTCGGATGTTTTCTGTGTTTGTATCATAGGTGTCTGCTTTTCCATTTTTTTCCAAACCTAATTTTTGAACATTTTTTCGTATCAAACTTCTACAATTTTTTTCGAAATGACACAACTGAAGTAATACATGAGATGTCCTAAATTACGCACGAAATTGTAGAAGTAGTTGTTCATTTTTAGAAAAATGGTGCTCGAGCAATTGAAAAAAAAGTAGAATTTGAAATTCGACATTGAGCCCAATTTTTCCAAAATCAAAATAAACTACTTTCGTACAATTGTTTTGTGCGTATACCATCGAATGTATAAATTTTAAGTTTGAAGTCATTCGAAAAAAAAAATTGTAGAGGTTGATACGAAAAAATGTCAAAAAATTAGATTCGGAAAAAATGAAAAAGCCAAAACAATGACTACAGACACAAAAAACACCCGAAAATGACGTTTTAGAGGTAAAAAAAAAAAAGCTGCGGTTGCTTTTTTTTCCATCAAAATTGTCTGGAAAATTAAGAATTTTATGTCCATTTTTAGTGGCGGGGCTAAAATAGACGTCCTAAAATCTCCAACATTGAACCCTCCCCTTAAACTCTGTGTCTGCATTTTGTCTATCTTTTTCGAGAAGTTGAATAATGTCTTCACTAAGTTTTATTGTCAACTGACCAATGTCAAAAGGACTATCCTGTAACTGTTTGACTAAGGTGGTCATGGTTATCATAAAATTAACTTAAAACGTATAATGTTATTAATAAATTCAAATTCGATTTGAATTTAACAACGATAGCTTTCTGGTGAATAATTCACCATGGCCTTATCTTTTTCCTTTCAGGACAGCCAAGTATTGGCTCAAATGTCTCTTAATAAAAGAAAAACCGCTTCATACCGTTCACACCATCTGGTATCGACATCTATTTATCTCTTGTTATTTTGGTTACTAGAAAACTTTCTTATTTATCTTCCAGAAGGTTGTGGAGCTTCGGACTTGATAAAGAAAAAGATGCATAATTGAGAACTTATCTAAGACGTTCGAATTGAGCCTGATTTTAGAAGAGTCCTGAGGACATAAAGATTTAACAATGGGCTACATCATGTGTGTATAGAAGCTTTAAGGATACTCATTCCGATAACAGATGCACTCCTCCGAATTCGATCTGCTCATGGAAACGAGGCCTGCATCATATCCTTGGCCCTTAAATTTTCGAGTTTTAAAACCAGATATGCAGAGTCTCGTCCAAAAATGGCAATTTGCCAAATGCTTTCAACGAGATATTCAAACGCGGAACAAATGATAAAAAACAATCCTTCTCTGTAAGAAATAAAAGAATATCACCCCCCCATCACCACAAATCGCGCATACCTTACACAAAGTGAAAAACTGTTTCTGTTTGGGGAAAAAATCCGTTTGTGTTCACCCGGTGCGTCGGCCAACCCTAGTTGATATATTACTTGATATGATTGGGAATGGCAGAGAACACATCATCCACATACCTGTACAAGTGGAGGTTTCTGAAAAGAGAATGTTGGAAGAAATGATAACATTCGACTAGTTCCATAAAAAGGTTACTGATAATGGGTGACAGGGGGGAACCCATGATTAATCAGTTTTTGTTTATAGAATTTGGTATTATAGTGAAAGTAGTTATTTTCAAGACTAAGTGTAATTAGTTTTTTGAAAAGAGGGAAAGGATGTGAGAGAGATATGTTGTTGTATTGTAGGTGTTATTCTAACAAAGATAGAGCCAGAGGGACCGGAACAGATCTGAATAAAGAGATTGCATCAAAGCTGACAAATTGGGATGCCTGTGCGTTAATATTTTGTATTTTGTTGATAAAATCCGTGGTATTGGAAATATGTGAAGTGGAAATGTTATTTATCAAAGGTATTTATCCATCCACCTTACAAACCGAATACAACTTCCTGTTCTCAACTTTTCAAAAACTGCAGTACCCCAATCATATAATTTCAAAAGCTTTAAAAAAGGCGAAACAAAAATTCTATAACACAGGTAACCACTACAACACCCAAAATAATTTGACATATCTTCTGGTCCCCTACCCTTTAATGCCAGATATTAAAAAACTAATAACAAAGAGAATAATCAACACCCCTTCAAACGCATTTCCTCTAAAAAAAAGTTCTAAAACATAACATTTAAAAACTCAAACAAAACACACTGCATTTACCAAGTTCATTGCCAAAATTGTCCAGCTATATATATATATATCAGTGGCGAGGCGTGTCATTTTCCAGCAGTCATCGCTACAGTTCCCGGTTCCCTATTCCGACATTATATATATATATATATATATATATATATATATATATATAACATATATATATGTATATATATATATATATATATATATATATATATATATATATATATATATATATATATATATATATATATATATATATATATATATATATATATATATATATATATACAAACCTCACTATGGCAAACCATTCCAAAATTTAACAACTCTGGAACACATAATTAACTAACATATCAAGATGGCATGCTTTCTTCTTAATTTTCTTATTTTGCCCCTGGTCTCCCGTCCGTGCTCTACTATGAGGAATTTATTGGTCCTCCCGTATTATCAATAGATGCTTAAAATTTTGTAGGGTATCCTGCTCACGTCTGAGAATCACCTTTCTACTGAAAACATTCCTAACTCTTGCCTCTCCCCATAGCTCTTACCATCAAACCCAGAAATCATCCTTGTTTGCTCTACTTTGCACTCTCTAGCATACCTAAGTCTTTCTTTAAATAAGGAGCCCAAACTTGTGCAAAATAACTCTATTACTGGCCTAACAAAGCTATTATACAGTTTACTTATTACTTCTTTGCTCTTATTTAAACAACATTGCGATTTATTATGCCCAGCATCTTATTATTTATTATTTGCTTCCAAACACTGATTAGCTACTTTCAAATTACTGCTTATAATTACACCTATATCTTTTTCTTGGTCCACAGGTTTAAGCTAATCCCCATTCATATCACAGTTAAAACTTTTATTTGAGAAACCTAGGTAGAAGAACCTTACAATTTTGCTATAAAAATTCATTTGCCACTTATCAGCCCACCCAAAAGTTTATCAAGATCATTTGAATCTTTATACATTCTTCACTTTTCCTAACTGAAATTTGGCCACTTTGGTATCATCTACAAACTTAGAAACCTTGCATTTTAAGTCCCTGGTCTAAATCATTCATATATATGAGGAACAATAGTAACCCCAGCTCTAAACCCTGTGGGACACCACTCTTCACTATTTCCCATGACTTATTGCCATTTAGTTGCACACTATTTTCTATTCCACAACTACTCTTTAATCCAACCAATTCTTTGAACACTTGACCTATGTTTCACCACTAGTCTTCTCTCTATAAATACACCATTTCGCTCCTATTGGTAATCTGATCACAATCTTATATCTCTTAATTTCAATACTTTCTCTCCAACAGCTTCATCATATATATATACGTTTTTTTTTTTTTCTGGCACTTTGATCCGGCTGGGTGATTGGGGGCCTTGCGTCGATTCTACGCTAACATAATTGGAATGACTGCTTTGACTCTAGTGACCCTTCGGCTTCTGCCACTAAGATTGGGAGCTGTAATCGTTGACGGGATGAGCAGGTTCATTTCCTTCTTCGACTAAATCTTTCTCTCCTCATAATCCATGGTTCAGTCGTGCTTGTTTTCTCTG
>JABUQX010103802.1:30000-32500 GCA_015478945.1 Trachelipus rathkii
TTTAGAAAAAAATATTCTACAGTAAGGGCTATGCTTCTTTTGAAGGAAACTATTGCGGGTTATGTGGATAAAAAGATTGGGTGTATATACCCCATTTTTGGACTTTTCCAAGGCGTTTGACAAGGTAAATGACGATATCTTTTATATAAAGTTAAATGAGATAAATATACCCCGCAATATTTTGAATCTTATAGTGTGTTTATAAAAATCAGTTTTAAAATGTTAAATATAAAAATAGTTTTTCAAATACTTTAAAGGTAAAAAACGACGTAAGATATGGAACAATAATATCCTCACTTTTGTTCTTTATATATATGCTGACGAACTAATAAAGAATATTGTTAAAAGAAAAATAGGAAATAGATTGAGATTCATATATCTAATATTATTGTGTATCTTGATGATTTAGTATTGCTTGCTCCATTGACTGATGCCTTTCACGCGCTTCTATATAAAGCCGAAAAAATCATATCTGACCTATGTCTAAAAATAAATTTTGACAAGAGGTTGGTTGTTAACTTCATTAAGAAAAACGGTAATATATAAGAAAATCAAACGAAACTTCCTTTCGGGAGGTCCATTAATTCTAAATACTTGTGTTTTTATATCGATAATTATTTAGAAGAAGGATTGGATATAAAAAGAGCAAGAAATTAATTTTTGGGGAAAATTTAATCTTATTTTTGAGAAGATTTGAATCACTAAATCTTGAAATGACACAGTACTTGTGAAGAAGATTTATGAACTAATTTTGCTAATAACAGTCAATTGTTGAGACAATTTGAAACTGGCTTTCACAATGCGATAAAGAAGACTCTTAAAATTTCAAAGAGATTTGGTAACCATAATGTTTGTAATAATTTTGAATATTTATGTTTAAGGACAGACTTCATAGCAAAATCTCAACTTTAAGCTGTTTAAATTGTATGAAGTTGTGTACAGTTTTTAGATTGTTTAATATAACATGTAAATTTGCAATTAAGAATCGATCTTTATTGATCAGAGGTAGGTTGATGAGGGATATCGAAACAATATTTCAATTCAGATAAGCAGTTACAAATATCTTTCAGGATGATCTAGATGCCTTAAGAGAGAGAAAATGGTTTGTGCAATGTAGAAAAGATTCATTTAGATCATTTGTGTATATTATTTAGTTTATTATTATTACTTATTACTTATTATTATTATTATTATTATTATTATTATTATTATTATTATTATTATTATTATTATTATTATTATTATTATTATTATTATTATTATTATTATTATTATTATTTTTATTTTTATTTTTATTATTTTTATTTTTTTATTATTATTATTATTATTATTATTATTATTATTATTATTATTATTATTATTTTTTTTTATTTTTTTTTCAGTTTATAATTCTTAATTATTAATTTTAATAAATGTACTTATTTACGATTATAAAGAATTAAAGTCTAAAGTCTATCTATCTATCATTTCCCACTTTCTTCCCCTTTTACTGTTTGTGTTGAAAGACACGAAAGAATGGTCGAGGCACTTCGTCATTTTCATCTAACATTCCAGGCTAACTGTCGACTTTCTTATGCTTCTTATTTCCAGTGATCATAAAGCTTTCACACATAGCAGGATTAGTAGATACTAACCTCTGTTTTTGTTAAATTATAACTTTTTTCAATGAATCATTCGCCATACAGATTCTCTTACTTCAGCATTCGTGGCTTCTGGGAGCATAAATAAGGTGACGTTTGGTTTGCAAAATAGGTAGGGCCACTAATTATAATCACATGACCAAGAACGCCTTTTGTCGAACAATTTTACAGAACATTTTGAATCACCCAGTTATTAAGCAAGCTAAAATCTACCCAGTTTTTAGTAATTTACTTTTTATATTCGACTCCGTTTATATATATATATATATATATATATATATATATATATATATATATATATATATCATGCATAGATCCTATTATATAAAAATATATATATATATATATATATATATATATATATATATATATATATATATATATATATATATATATATATATATATATATATAACTGCTAAATAATATAGTATTATCATACAAGAAGATATATATATATATAATATATATATATATATTCAGAGGCGACTCCTGCACTCGTGCTACTCGACTCGTACTCAGCACGAGTTGACATTATAGAAACGATCTATTTTTGCAAATTTCATAATGTTACGATAATATTCTCTTATTTTTTTTGCGAAAGTTGGTCAAATAAATGAAATTATTGCATAATAAATATAAAAGATTATGCAAAATTGAAACGAAAAAGGGAAGAATAGCCGCTATTTAAATAACGCTTTTAACACATTAAAAATAGCACTAATCCGTGCCCAAAGCAATTGGCAGATATCATATCTGTGAATTTAGAGTATAACATTATTTATAAATACTATGTTTATAAATGATATGTTTAAATCACTGATTCCCAAAGTGGTCTATATAGACCCCCAGTGGTCTACG
>JABUQX010103802.1:42500-47500 GCA_015478945.1 Trachelipus rathkii
TTTTTTTTGTTTTTTTTTTATAATTGCTACTAATATGATACCAACAATGAATTTCAGTGGTAACGGACATGATTCAAAAGTTCGAAGTATTTTTAAATAATTTTTAAAAATCACATTTTTGTTAAATATTGTTTTAAAAGATGAAATATCTCGAAAAGTACGACACTTACAGAAAAAAACAATTACATATATTTAGAATCAGCGTATAAAGCTTATATTATCACAATGTAAAAAAAAAAAAAAAAAAAACAAATCATAAATTAAATATCCTCAAAGTACGACACTTTTTACAGAAAACCAATTACCAAATTTTGGAATCAGCGATAAGGCTTATAAAAAAAATGTAAAAAAAAATTACTAAAAAAAAACGGCAAAAAAAAAAAAAAAAATTAGGGGGCTCGAGCCGACGGTGGACAGAGATGGGGGACGTTTTCCATACCCGTAGGGGAGGGGCGGAGAACCCACCGCGACACCAAATTACCAAAGAAGCGGGGTTCCGGGAGACCCTCCCGGAGGGGCGGAAATAGTCCTACCCCGTAGTTCCCCCGAAGGCCGAGAGACCCCGACTCCTGCCATCTGTGCGGTTTACCCTTACAAGGGTAAACCGCAAAGATGGCAGGAGCCGGGGTCTCTCGGCCTCCCGGAACTACAGGGTAGGCTGTATTTCCCCCCCTCCGGGGGAGGGTCTCCGGGACCCCCCGCTCTTTGGTATTTGGGGGTGTCGCGGGGTTCCTCCGCCCCTCCCTACGGGGTATGGAAAACGTCCCCCACCTTGCCCCCGTCGGCTCGAGCCCCTAATTTTTTTTTTTTTTTTTGGCGCGTTTTTTTTTTTGTAATTTTTTTTTTCTGAAATTCAAAGCTGAAACGCCCATTCCAAGTTTGTAATTAATTATTCTGTAAGTTTCGAAAAATTCGAAATATTTAAATTTTAAAAAAAAAAAAATGGTTTTTTTTTTTTTTTTTTTTTTTACATTTGTGTAATAAGCTTTATACGCTGATTCTAAATATGTATTGGTTTTTCTGGTAAGTGTCGTACTTTTCGAAATATTTCATTTTTAAAAACAATATTTAACAAAATATGAGATATTTTTAAAAATTATTAAAAATACTTCGAACTTTTGAATCATGTCCGTTAACCACTGAAATTCATTGTTGGTATCATATAGTAGCAATATTTTAAAAAAAAACAAAAAAAAAAAAATAAAACTGACGGAGTTGTAAAACGTAAAAGGTCCTATATATTTTTGAATCATGTCCGTTACCACTTAAATTGATTATTAGGATCATATACTAGAAATATATTAAAAAAAAACAAAAAAAAATTCAAACTGACGGAGTCGTAAAACAGAAGAGGACCTATATATATAATATATATATATATATATATATATATATATATATATATATATATATATATATATATATATATAAAATATTATATATATATATATATATATATATATATATATATATATATATATATATATATATATATATATATATATATATATATATATTATTTTTGCTGACTGTCGTTGGAGTTAGACGCATTAACAACAGCTGGGAGAGAGAAAAAAGAAGAAAAGAGAAGATCTAGAGTAAAGACTAAGATGAAGGCTGAATATGCATTGTTAAGGCCAGTTTATTATTTAGAAGCAGCTAGCAAAATTTATGAAAACCTACACCTACATGAAAATTTTAAGATTTTTATCGAGTCAAAAATTATAAATTAAAACCAGATTATTAAACAAAATTAAATTGATATTTTAACAAAGTTAAGAGGAGGAGCAACAAAATTTTTTAATTCAGTTCTTTTTAAAATTTATTAATTTAAATATACAAATGAAGCTGTATCCGAAATAATTAATCAGTTCTTTTTGACAAATAAATAGAAAAACAATTTGGATTTAAAAATTAAGAAGCTGCTATAAGTGATTTCTGGCCTAGATGTGAAGATTTCGACGACAGTTTGTCAATATGAAGATTATCTTCACATGGCTCTCGAGGCTGGGAACCCTCTTTTGCCATTCTACTCTTCCCATGAAATGGGTTGGGATAGGCCTAGCTAGCCACCAACCGTCATCAATTGCTCAAGAACCTCGTGTCTTGCCTCGGAACCCTTTGGAACCTTTTGATCAAAGACTACGCGATTTTGGACTACGAATTGGAAATACTAAAAACCTGAGGATTGCTACTTTAAATGTGGCTACACTAAGGGAAAAGGAGGAGGAGATGGTGCTCCTGATGATTGACCGTAAGATTGATGTTCTAGGAGTTTGTGAAACCAGACTGTCGGGTGCAGGGGTGAAGGTGCTGCATGGTGATTACCAGCTTCTCTACAGTGGAGGACAGGAGATGAAACATGGTGTTGGGGTGATTCTGACACCAGAACTAGCACAGAGAGTAAGTAGTATAGAGCAGGTAAATGAAAGGATCCTGGCGTTCTCGATCAAAACAGATCGGATGGATCTGAGTTTTATTCAGGTGTATGCCCCCCAACAAGGAAGACCGTTGGAAGAAAGAGAGACTTTCTATCGAGAGCTACAAAATGTGAAGGAGAGAGCGTCACATCAAGAAAACATCGTAATATTGGGTGACTTAAACGGACATGTTGGACAGGACCGACGAGGGGTGGAGGGAGTGATAGGGGCTTTTGGTATTGGAGGAAGGAACCCTGCAGGGGAGGGGGTTATAGATTTTTGTGTACAGAATGATATGAGCGTGATGAACACTTTTTACAACCATAGAGATAGCCACAAATGGACTTGGTACAGATGGAATGGAGAGGGTAGAGGATACGAGGAGAAATCAATGATTGACTTAATGCTAACAAATAACAAAAGACTGTTTAAAGACGTGAAGAGTATACCATCGATCTCGGGAGACTCGGATCACCGTTTGGTTGTAGGAAAGATGAGAATAGATGGTGTTAAACCATATAAATGTAAGGCTAGGAAGAGATTCATGGTGGAAAAGTTGCGAGAGCCGGAATGCAGAGAAAAATTTAAGAGGGAAATGGAGGGCAAAAGAAGGAATGTGGTGATGGATGCGGAGGTGGACGAGAGTTGGAGAGCATTGAGGGACGCCCTGTGGGAGGTATCTGAGGATGTTGTGAAAGTGAAAACAACTCATGGAAGAAAAAAGAAACAAACTCCATGGTGGACTGAACAAGTTCAGACGGCGGTAAAGAGAAAAATGAAATGTTTTAAAAGGTGGATAAAGACTAGAGGAGTGGAGGAGAGGGAGGAATATGTGGAAGCGAGAAGAGAAGCTGAACAGATAAAAAGAAGAGAAAAGGAGAGCACATGGGAAAGGATTGGAGGAGAATTGGAGGAAGACCTTCAGGGGACGAGAAAGCTAATCTACAGCATTGCAAAAAGCTATAGAAAGGGCTCTGCCCCGCCAACCTATGCAATAAAAAATGAAGATGGATTATTATTAACAAGCCCGTCCGATATTAGCGAAAGGTGGAAGGAATATTTCGAAAGAGCTCTTGAATATCCCGAATAACATAATAGAAGAAGAGGAACAATGGGAAGAACGACATGTGGCGTTGGAAGAGCGGGGGGAGTGGCAGATTGTACCTGAGGAGGTGGAACAAGCGATGAGAAAGATGAAAAACGGTAAGGCAGCAGGCGAGGATATGCTGCCTGTGGAAATATTGAGAGGAGCTGGTGAAGGGGGTGTTTTGTGGATGACGGAAGTAATGAACAAGTGCTGGAACGAAGGGAAAACACCGGAAGATTGGAATAAATCGGTATTGTGTCCTATATATAAGAAAGGTGATAAAACCGACTGTAAAAATTACAGGGGAATTGCTCTGATGCCACATATTGCAAAGGTGTACGAGAGAATATTGGAAAGAAGATTGAGGGACACAGTCGAAAATAAACTAGATGAATGGCAACATGGTTTTCGACCGGGAAGATCGACAATTGATTTGGTTTTTGCACTAAAGATGATGTGTGAAAAGACTTATGAATTCAACCGGAAAGCATATTTGGCCTTTATCGATTTAGAAAAGGCGTTCGACCGTGTTCCGAGGGAGATCTTGTGGAGGATCCTGGGGAAAAGGGAGTATGAGGTGCCCACTAAACTGATAAGAGCTATAAAAAGCACGTATGTGGACAGCTGTTGCAAGGTGAAGACACAGATGGATGATAGTAGTTGGTTTGGAATAACAACAGGTGTAAAACAGGGAAGTGTACTTTCCCCAATTTTGTTCATAACGTTTATGGACTATTGTGGCAAGGTGGTACAGGAAAGGGTGGGTGGAGAGATCTTTGGATACGCGGATGATCTGGCGTTGATCTCGGAGTCAAGGGAGGCTCTGCAGAGGTTTATATTGGCATGGGACGAGGTACTATTTGAGAAGGGAATGAAAATTAATAGGGGGAAGACGGAGGTTATGATGGTGAGTAGGGAGCAGGAGGAGTTGAATATAGAGTTGGAGGGGGAAGTACTGAAACAGACGGAACAGTTTGAATATTTAGGAGTGTATAGTGGAGTAAGAAATGATATGTTTCAGGAGTTGAACCATAGAATTGGAAAGTTTAATGGGACACTTGCGTCGTTGTACCCTTTGCTCAAGGACCGTAATATACCGAGGAAAGTCAAAATAATAATATATACCAGCATTATGAGGCCCATATTAGCATATGGACATGAAGCCTGGACACTAAACACAAAAGCTAAAAGTAAAGTACAGGCATGCGAAATGAAAGTATTAAGATTGATATTGGGGGTGACAAGATTGGATAGGAGGAGGAATGATGACGTGAGGGTGGTGTTGGGAGTGGAGAGTATATTGGAACTGGTGGAGAGAGGACAGTTGAGATGGTTCGGACATATGAGGAGAATGGAAGCAAATAGGTGTGCGAAAAGGTATTATGAGTGGCAGCCGGAGGGAAGGAGAGGAGTGGGGAGGCCGAGAATGAGGTGGAGGGATGGTGTTGAGAGAGCGGTGGAGAGGAGGGGGATGACTATGGAGGAGGTGGAGG
>JABUQX010103803.1:0-13155 GCA_015478945.1 Trachelipus rathkii
TATGTAAAATTTGTGAGCCGTTTAATAAAAATTATCATTTCGATTAAAATTAATTATATATCTATATATATATATATATAATATTATATATATTAATTATAATTGATATATTATATATATATATTATAATATATATATATAATATATATTAATATTTCCTATTATATATCTATATATATATATATATATATATATAATATTAATTATATAATATATATATATATGATTTTATATATATTAAGGAAAAAAGACTACAATAGCAAGTAACAACTATAAAAGAGCAACAACAAACAGCAAAAATAGTAATAAAAAACAACGACAAAACAAAATACCACTGCACAGACATCAACACAAGATAAAAATCCATCAACAACGACACACCAGTCATGCAAGAACAGCAATAGTACACAACAGTAAGCACACAACAACAAAACAACAACAACAAAACAAATGAATAAAACAAACAGTGAATAAAAATATATCAAGACAATTTTTCGTATATAAAACAATAAAATAATCATAACAACCGTAATATTAAGTGAAAGTTAACATTCATTAAACTATCATAAAAACTAACGACAACCAGCATACACACACACAGAGACAAGCAGCAACAGCAATAGTAATAATTTAAAACATATCAACATCTAAGGCCAATAAATAACATTTTTTGATTTCAGAAAGCAATTTCAAATGAACTACATTGACATTCACAAAAGCAAAAAAATCAATCCTATATTTATTCTAACAACAACAACTAAAATAACATCACCAACAGCTAAATAACAACAACAATTAAAAGTATTTCTGTAACAAATAAGCTCTTATCACCATGGCTTGTAAAACAAAAACGAAGCTTTTCATAGACTTTATGTCGAACCTAATACGAAAAACACCCAAAATAGGGCCATCATACCATACAACATCTCTAAAGACACAAAAGGTGCCAAAACATACAATCAATAGGACACGCGAGAAAACTGAAAACCCAAGACCAGATTTGTCAAATGTGATTTGTTTTCCACGAACTTTGGAGAAAACTGCTTATTACAATCAAACCCTTTTTATTTATATTTTTCCACATTTAATTGTAATAAGAAGAAGTCTTATTGCTTCTCGCATTTTAGACTATTTGGGGTTCTTGATCATCGCCGAATACGAGAGCGCCAAGATGTCTCCCGCTACATTCTATGTATGTAAATCGCATATACGCAGGTTTTTTCTGCATATCCCTATATGTATATAATATACATACACTTTAATAACAATCCCCGTGCAGACGTATACAACAATTAAACCCCCAGCTTGTTCAATAGACAAACGATCGTCCCCAGGTAAGGGTAACGTAGCCCCATCTTTTTTCTTTTCTTTCCTTTCTGCATTGAAGAGAAATTTAACAAGTAAAGTTCTCGGCCTATTAAAAATGGTTACAACAGATATTATACGAGAATCGGACTCCATATTTTAAATTTTATATTAGTTGCTTGTATATATATATATATATTATTAAATTGCTTTCGTAACCAAACATGCCCTATGATTTGAACATCTGTTGCTCAGTTAGTTACGAATAATTCTTTAAAATCTCCTAGCCAAAATAACATCGAAAAAATGTTGGGGAACTGAAGAGAGACTCAGATGCAATTTAGGTTTTATTAACAAAAAGTCTTTATCACCATTAAGCATCAGGTTCTGTAAAAACCATATAAAACAATACTATACTAAATGCATTTCGAATATTTAAATAATATAATATAATAAAATGAATAAAATAAATACATATAAATGTTTTATATACCTGTAAAAAAAAAGCACATTGAAATTTATCAATTTTGTTATCGTCATTAATATTATTATTATTATTATTATTATTATTATTATTATTATTATTATTATTATTATTATTATTATTATGTGTGTGTGTGTGTGTGTGTGTCTAACAATCTATCTATTATTATGTTACTTTGTTCAAAGGATTCACTTTTGATTATTCAAATATAATGCAAATATAATACCTGGAATATTTCCGACATTGATTCTTTGTTATTTTGGTCGTCTTAATTAAACTTAAACTTAATTAAACTTGGTTTTTCATCTTGACTTCTTTGACTTTGACACTCACTATTCAATGCTTCTTGTCCTCTTAGAATCTGCCGACAAAGAGCCTCTACCTACGCAGCTTTCAATACGTCACTTGGACGTTCTATTCCAGTGGATTCCGCCCTTTTGCAATATTGCATTGTGATATTTGCAATGATTAAGATTAAAGAACTCTTGTATTTTAACATTGCTATTATTTCCTTAAAATCTAAACATTGCAAAATTCTTTAATCATTTATTTTCTAATTATTTATTTACTCTAATGTTAAATAAACATTAATATATATATATATATATATATATATATATATATATATATATATATATATATATATATATATATATTATAAATATAATTATATATATTTATATATATAATAACATATATATATATATACTTTCTTATATATATATATATATTTATATATATATATATGTTATATTTATAAATATATAAAATATATATATATATATATATATATATATATATATATATATATATATATATATATATATATATATAATCTAGAACCGTGTACGTGGAAGAAAGAGATAAAGAGAGTGAAGAGGAGGGCAAAGGAGGAGGTGGCTTAGAAGCTAACAAAGGAATTGATGGATGATATGAAGGAAAACAAGAAGATTTTTAGATTGGCAAGAACATAGGGCAGGCGAAATAAAGTGGAGTGAAACCGGAAACAAAAACAAAGAATTGGAACAAAGTGCTGGTGGTTTGTTGAATGGCTGAAGGAATTTTGGAGTGGAGAGAGGAAGGGAGGAGGGGAAGAAGCATTGGAGGGGAGGGGTTGTAGTAACAGGAGGAGGAGGGGTGAGAGTGGGTAGAAAATGAAGAGCGGAAAAAAACTCTGGGTGGGGGATAGGACAGATATTAGTTCTTTAGGAGAGGGAGGAGGGTTGAAACCTTGATGTATAAGGATTTCAAAACTTAGAATTGGTTGGAGTAAGTATGGGAAGAAGTTGGAAGATCTGTTTATAATAGTTTTACATTTAAAGGGACAGGGGATACAAATTTATAAGTAGGAAAATCTCACTTTGTATGGATATTATGAAGAGAGTATATGAAGATTTTATTGAAAGAAGAAAATTAAGATCAAAAGCAGAGTAAAGATTGGTGAAGGAACAGTATGGTTGGGATTGAGAAGTGCAGTTTATGATATAAGTGAAGTGATACAGTAGGAAGAATTATTGAATACAATGAAGAGGCGTATATCGCCTTCAACGGGACTGAAAAGTAATTTGATTGTCCATTACAGAGGCTATGGGGGTTCAGGAGGGAGGGGTTGTGAAGTTGAGCCGGGCAGTAAAAGGCAGTAAGAAGTGCATTGAATATCATAATGGGTTAGATTAGGATATTAAGAAGCAGATGGTTTAGGGTAAAGAAATGAGTAGCAGATTTGGAGGCTTGTGTTGCTTTCTTAATACTATTTTATAATATGTTTAGGACACAGATCTTAGAGATTATAAAGAGTTCCAGAATTAACCTATCATCATGATATTTTAGAATAATTTGTGTTGGAGTGATAGGTGAGAGGATTGACAATGATATATTTTGCAGAAGTTGAAAACAGGATTGAGGAATATGGAGAATATTGGAGAAAACAGAGAGAGGCATAATAGTGAGCAGTGGAGGAGGAGGGAGACTATTAGTGGAGAGTGGAGCATTGAAATTAAAAATCAGGATGGAGCCATAATATCTAAGGAAGCCTTGGAAGAGAAGGGGTGTGAAGTGGAAATGCTTAGATGGACATAGTGTGTGGGACTGTAAGAGGCATGGTATCCATATCTTGAAGATAAATGCTTAGACAAGAAATTTAGAGAAATATACGGGGAGTGTTGACGCCAGGCCACTCATTACATGTGAGGGCAGAGTAATGGGTGGCTTTCAGGAGAGGAGAGTAGATTCAGGCTTGGCAGGAGGTGTGTTGAGAATTGGTTGGAAGGAGCAGTGGCTGAGGGCACGGTGAGAAGCATTGAAACTTAGCGATGAATATTGGTTGGCCAGTTGGTGGTGAGGTTTTCTGGAAGGATGCAGGGAGAAGAGAGTTTTAAGCGGGAGGTGGGAGGTGAGGGCTTGGAGGAGGTGAGGGCAGGAAGACCAGGGTAGGAAGGTACACTTCGTACGGGTTAATTTGAGGAAACACCAGATACGCCACAATGAATGACCTTAGATATGCAGATGGATCGTGATGAGATAAAGGCAAAATTCGGAAGCGGGGTTATTTGACGAGCTGCGAGGCCAGACTGGAGGAAGGTGTGTAGATCGTTGGTGCCGCACGCGCGCCGCGCGCCGCTGCCTGCCTCGCCTCTGCTGCACCACTATATATACGCCATACTATATATCGCCTCTCTCCTCTACCCTTACTCGCGCCATCTCTACTCTTTGGCCTAGGCGACCCGCTGCACACCGCACTCGCGGCGCGCGCGCGCCGCAGCGCCGCGCGCGCGCCGCTGCCGCCGCCGCCGCCGCCGCGCGCGCGCCGCGCCGCGCCGCCCTCACGCCGCGCGCGCCGCGCGCCGCCCGCGCCGCTGCCTGCCACCGCGCCGCGCGCGCCGCGCCGCTGCCGCGCGCGCTGCCACTACTGCCGCCTGCGCCGCGCGCCGCGCCCTGTGCGAGGCCGTCGCCATTCCCTCTGACGCGCGCCAATGTGATATGGCGGGGCTGGAATCGCTCAGTGCGTGGTGCACTCGCTACTGCCCGGCACATACTGTTTGTGGAGCTCTTTTGCTGCTGTGCTGCCATACCATTCAAAATAACCTCATTTGATCCACATCGCCCACTTCAGGGCCAGTGAGCAGGGACTTGGGATAGTTACTATTATTATATTTACTATATTATATTTTTATTATTGTACCTCATTTAAAGGAGTATTTTCCATGGAGTGATGAGTATCATGTAGTATATATATATATATATATATATATACCACTATATTCCTCTGCTATATATATATATACTCTTGCATATACTCTGCCTGCCATACTGCCTGCTACTTTCTTTACCCTTTGCTGCCTCGCACACCCTTATACTACTCTGCTGCCATATATATATATCTTACCTTGACTGAACATTATAGTGAGCTAAGGTAGCAGAAAAATGTATATATTTAATTAGTAAAATAAATGCACTAATGTCTTTTTCGAGATATAAATATCATGACAATTAATTTTTTGAGCATAGAAGTATCACTAATATATATACCCTTATCATATATATATATCTCTTATCTTTCTATACTTATATATATATAATATACCTCTTCCTTCTACCTCATATACTTATGCTGTGCCAGCCATGTATGTAACCTTGCCATATTACCCAACAACAGCTGCCTTCTTTGAACGAGACAGTTGTTTTAAATGAAAAAGACAGTGGAGGGCATGGCAGTGAAAGGCCAGCCACCGCCCTCTCGCGCAGTGGTGGTAAAAACTCGTCTGAACAGAAAATCCACCCTAGAACTTCATGGGACAACGACGGACCCTCACTATGGTAAATCGTCAATGTAGGGGTTCATCCCTGGCCCCAGGTGGGCCACAACCATGCCCCCATACAAAGCCCCGCCATTCTCTCTCCTACATCATACCTTTATTCTCGCCTCTGCCAGGAAACTCACATTTCTCTCCTTCAGACATTCGTTCACCGACTCAATCCACTTCCTCTTCGGTCTCTCAGCCGGTCTCTCTCTCTCTCTCTCTCTCTCTCTCTTCTCTCTCTCTCTCTCTCTCTCTCTCTCTATATATATATATATATATATATATATATATATATATATATATATATATATATATATATATATATATATATATCTTTATATATATATATATCTTTCTTTATATATCTTCTATAATATATATATATATATATATATATATATATATATAACATTAACAACATATATACTATATATGTATATATATATATATATATATATATATATATATATGGTGATAATTGGTTTAGAGCGACAGCTATCATCAATCCATAACTCAAAAACTACAATAGCCACCGGGAAAAGGAATACTGCATTGCTGGAATGCTGGTCCAGTTTTGGGGCGGAAATGAAAAAAAAAAAAAAAAGAAAAAAACCTTATATCTCAAAAACTATAATAGCTACAGCAGGAATACATTTTTTGGAATCCTGGTAAAAATTTTAGATAGGAAAATGTAAAAAAATAAAAAATAAAAAATATTATTGCTAATAATTATAGTAATATGATTAGAACCTATTTAGAGACCTTTTATTGATTACTCGTTAAAATAAATAGACTTCTATTAAATTTTGCTTTTTTTCTTTAACTAAAGAATACCCCAAGGGGTAACCGCAAAGATGGCAGGAGTCAAGGTCTCTCGGCCTTCCGGGGAACTACGGGGTAGGACTAATTCCCCCTCCGGGGAGGGTCTCCGGAACCCCCGCTCTTTGGTATTTGGGTGTCGCGGGGTTCCTCCACGCCCCTCCTACGGGGTATGGAAACGTCCCCCCCTTGTTCCCCGTCGGCTGGAGCCCCCTACATTGCCGTGAAATACCTTTACAAAATATTATATATATATATATATATATAACATATATATATATATATATATATATATAACATATATACCTACCACTATACCTACCTATATATATATATATATATATATATACTTGCATATATATATATATATATTATGTCCCTGCTCCTAAAAAAATAGCCAATATTTATTTTATTTATTTATTTATTTATTTTTACATTTTCTAACTAAATTTTACAAAATTCCAAAAATGTATTCCTTTTTGCTGTAGCTATTGTAGTTTTTGAGATATAATTTTTTTTTTACAGTTTCCGCAATAAAATTTTGCCAGGATTCCCAACAATGTATTCCTTTCTAACAATATGGTTTTGAAGACTATCTTGATCGATGATAGTTGTCACTCGCTTAAATATTACTATATATATATATATATGTATAATAGCATCTATATTACATATATTATATTATATATATATATATAACAACAATATAATATATATATATATATATATATATATATATATATATATATATATATATATATATATATAACTATATATATATATATTAAAATATATATATATATATATATATATATATATATATATATATATATATAACCAACATATAATATATATAACATATATAACTATATATATATATATCTCTGCCTGCTCTTATATATATACTATTTTTCATATATACGGGAAAATTTCTTCCCCAGCAGGGTTTCAGCTTGAGATGGAAAATATGTTTTACATTTAATGAGTATTGAACACCGCCCCAAATAATACACAATTTATAAATGATTTTGTAAATGATTAAATAAATAATAATCACGTCTAGATTTCGTGGACGTACAATTATCGTCAGTACACGTACTGGGATTGAAAAATTAAGGCTTCTTCTCATTTTGGCCCTTTTCTTACATTAATTTAGCAACTTGGTCGTCTTGTAGAGGTTTCATAGTGATGAGATTTGGTCGGAAATATTTTGACAGAGATTAACATTTTTTTAACAAACTTTTTAATTAGGGAGATTCTTTAAGGTATTTATTGGTTATTTCATCTATTTGATATTCACCTTTTTGTAGGTTGAAATTGTTAGTGTTTTTAATGAATAATAAAACTACGAGTAGATTGTAGTCATATATATATATATATATATATATATAACATATATATATATAATACTATAGTCATATATATATATATATATATATATATATATATATATATATATATATATATATATAATATGCTGCTAAAAGCTGCTGTATATATATATATAGTGGTGATGCTACGGTTTGGCCCCCTCACCCTTGCCGATATGAAGGAATAGAGGTATCGGTCTGAAACTTGGAATACAGTCTATATATGGGGTAAGGCTCGATACACGCGAGAAATTTCAAAGTCTCTAGGATGCATATAGGGCGCACCTCCCAGGCGTAGCCAGCTCAGTATCGCTTACGCCCGGCGGGCGGCTTCCTGCGAGCGTGTGAGATTAAACAGCTTGGGATTAGGCTCGAAGCGTGATGACGTAATCTCGTCATGGGGCGAGATTACGTCCCGATCCCCATAAGGGGGACGCGCTAAGGTGAAATCGATGGTAGGGGCTGAAATTTACGATACGGAATTTGTTCCCAGAATCGATTTTAGTCGAAAACGATTCACCTGCAAGAATCGTTTTTTACACTCTGGTTCAGGTTCCGGCGGCTCAGCCTATGAAACACAGTATAATAGATGTTAGAGTTATCGTATTGGGTTAAAAAATTTGGAGGAGGGTTAAGATCAGGCATGTCGTCACGTAGACGAGATTACGATCCACGTCTTACATGAGAGGACCAGCCAGCCTAAAAATTTAAATTGATCATGAAGGCTGAAATTTGGATGAGTGTGTATGAAGAAGGAGGAGTCGAATCTATAGAGTTTGAGTTGACAATGGCTCCGGTGCTGGCTCCGGTGCGGTGCTGGGATAGTAAATAATGTTATAATAATACAATATAGGTGTTAAAATATATGTTTATAAGGACGTAGATCTAAACTATGGGTGTTTGAGCCTCTCTCTCTCTCATGGCAATGCGGATTGTGTCACCAAGCCCAGGGTCGATGCGTGTGCGCGCCTGCTAGTGCAATCCGCCGTTAAACCGGCGCGTGCGCGCGCCCGCAGATGCGCCCGCCGGCGCGATCCGACGCGAAACCGGCACATGCGCGTGCCTGCAGGCGCGCTCTCCGGCGCGGTCCGACGCGAAATGGGCGTGTGCTCGCCCTAACGTTCCGCATGTGCGATCCTGCACGAGGACGCAATCATGTTCTGTTTTCAACTTAAATTTTTTCAAAAATTTATTTTTTATTTATTTTTTTAAATTTATTTTTGTTTTTTACTAAATTTTTTTATGCTTTTCATGTTTATAACGTAAAAATTTACGTTTTTACATACCCTAAATCAGTAAATCAGTAAATCAAACCATCATCCAACCACCCTTCTGTCCATCCATGATCTATTGATCCAAGTCATATTTTTTTATTAAAATTGCTAAGTTTTACATACCCTAAATCAGTAAATCAGTAAATCAAACTGCCCTCCCCACCCCCTCCTACCCATCTATTGATCTATTGATCTATTGATCTATTGATTCAAGTCATATTTTTTATCAAAATTGCTATGTTTTACATACCCCTAAATCAGTAAATCAGTAAATCAGTAAATCAAACAACCCTACCCACTCCCCCTTCCCCTCCCCCTCCCCCCTACCTCCCATCTATTGATCTATTGATTCAAGTCATATTTTTCCTTATTATAAATAAGTTCTTGGGATAAAAAGCAGGAAAAGAAAACAAGTTTTTATTTTAAAGCCTTTATAACATAAGTGCAAACTACATAATCGTTAACATATAAATTTTTAGCATCAAATATATTTACAAGTTTATTAAAAGAAACATTATTTAAAAACATATAATGAAATAAATACAGTATACACCACATAAATTAGACCTGATAGGTTGTACAGGAAAACATAAGGTCTTAACATATTGAACATTATTATATTTTAAAAAAGATGTTAAATAATGATTACTAAATATAAAATCTAAATGCAGAGAGTCAAGGAAATATACAACATTATTTTTATTCTTATACGGCTATCCAATGTCCATTACTCGAAGAAACATCCAGGAGGAGTGTTGAAGATAAAGGAACCCAGAATCTGTATCAATTTCACAGAACTGAGTTCATTACAGGCGAAACCCCTAAAAAATCTTCTTTCGTTTCTGAAGGCGTTTAATATTTCTTCTTCATTTCATCATTAATAATTCAAGATTATATTACGTTACGTACTCTGTCAATTTCGATGATTTGAGGATATTCCAGATACACCAGAACTGAGATTGAGGATGTCAAGCTTTGTCCAAATTTGAGACTTAACCCTAATGTTCCTTTTCTTGGGATATTGAGATGATGGCATTGCAAGCAGAAGATCCATGTGAGATCGTATGCATAAATTACTTTGTTTTTCAGCATAATTCTTGAGATCAACACCTGTACCATTATTATCGCTACAAGATACAGTATTGGCAAATAAATCGTAAAAGGGACGTGAACATTGAGAATGTGAAAGTCTTCATATATCATCTCATAATCCCGACCGTATGGTTGACCATTCACATTAGCCGAAGCTGATACCTAAGGTCAGAAATGGGTAAATTTAAAGGCTGACTTTCCGTAGTTTCCAGAATAAGCATCATGTTCTACAATTCCTATTATTACCTTCTGAGGTAAGCTACCATTAACGATGTTAGGTATATTAATACTCGATAATCCTTGGGTAAAGTTAAAAATTTTAGTCTCAATTCTCTTGATTGGATATTTCGCTGTATCGGTCAAAAGAGATTTCTCTATTTCCATATGTTTAATGGGGGATAATTTCACTTTACATATATAAAGATAAGCCTCCAGTAATTTAAAGATAGGCTTTGGTGCAGTAGTTGTAGCTAAAACAGCGCTTTTAACATTAAGAGCAAATTCAGGTGTAGATCTAGTTAACCTGATACGGGTGTCCACTGATGGTAGAATAAGTCTTTCCTGAGGGCATATATCACCGTTTCGTCCGTAATATGCATACGTGTTAGTTTTAGATTTAGCAGCGTTTGACCAATGGAACCTCCATCTTTTAAATTGTATCCACATGATTGAAGATACGAGACTCCTTCGCATCTTGAGAATAATTTAGTAAAGTTTCAATATAACTTCGATAAGGGTAACTTGCAGCTGATGCTCCTAGAGATGTTTCATTTAAAAACACCTCAAGTTGATTAAAACACGTATACAGGAAATTTGTCTCGGTGGATACTATGTGATCGGTTCCTGTGAGATCTGAACCATCTTCGTTTACTAACTTAGCCTTCAGATATAAACACACATTCGAAGGGTCAAGATATTGAGCAGACGTGCCGGGGATATTGAATTCGAGAGGCACATCTGTATTTGTGATTGCATGAGCGGGATTAATACTAATAAAGTTGGATTCATTCACACTTATCTGTGTAAGGTTCACTGAGAAGAGATCCAATTCACTCTTACAATAGTCTGGGCTGGAGGGATGGAGGAAATGCATCTTGCTGGTACAATTGCCGGATGTATAATGAGGAGAGATTTGTTTAAACATTCCTTATATACGAAATAGTTACAGGTTGTCACTGTTTAGCTGTAAAAAAATTACTTATCGTAAATTTACGGTTATCCTGCTTATGTAAAAGTTTACCACTTGTATCATCGTTATTAAAGGGCTTGACACATCAATACACTTTTCTTTAGTGGTCCTTTCATGTTCCTCTTTATAGTTTTTTTACGGCGACCTACACCTTGACCAGTCATCTTACGTCGTATTTTTCGTTTAACATCATCTAACATTTCATCAGAAGCATCGGCTAGTCGACGTTTTTACAGCTGTTCGAGGGTCAACACCACCCACCCATAATATCCTGGAAAGTATCTATACCTGTCTTAGCTGCTTTAGCGAGGTATTTGCCTCCTGATTTAAACAAAGGAATAGCACGTCTGAACACGAAGCAAAAATCCACCTAAACCATATCCCCTCTGCATTCTTGACCCCCTGAAGACTCGTTCTCTTTCCATGATTATTATTTAACGGAGCTTCCTTCTAATGTGTACACTGCTGTCCCAATTGTGAATAGGTATGAATTACCTTCCACGTCTCTTATATAAATACGAATCGAACTCAGTTGGGTCTTACTCAACGGTAAGTAGTGAACATTAGGAAAGCTTATAACTCTTTTACCTTTAGGAAAATGAACTACCCTTAACAAAGAGGCTTTAGTATTCCCTACATACTGATGATCTATAATATCTGTATAAACATAGGACATACCAGGATCTTGAAACATCTTAGAAGGCATGCATACAAAATGTAATGAACTCTCGGTGTCATTTTTTGAGACATACACTTCCATCGTTGGTATATAACGTATTAGATCCTTTAGAGATAGTTTGATATCGTTATTTCTCAATATTGAGTCTACATGTGAGTAATTACATTTACGAAACCAGGCTGAAGAATGAAAAATAAATAAACTTCTATCTTTCAGGTTCACATGAGTTTGAGATTTTAAGGTGATTAACACGTTATCTTCGTTAATGGCTTTATTAACAAGAAACACTAAATCTTTACATAACAGACTTGTTTCAAATTTTTTGTTTAAGGCCATGAACACATCAGTAACCGATTTGTAAAGACCACGACTTATGAAATATTTTTCATAGAAATATTCTTTTTCATCATGTTCGATAATGTCTGTATTAGCGTTAATTTTTAATACATTTTAACATATTCAACGCTTCTAAATATTATAAATGCCGAGGGGGACCCTAATATATTCTCAACAGATGCGTCAAGAATTATTTCACTTAATCCTGCTTCATACATTTCTCGATCAAAAGTTATAGGGTTCAATAATTGGGTTGTATAGTCTGATATTTTATTAGCAGGATGTAGATCCATAGAGGCCGATGAGGGCAGCGTTAGATAGAAATGATCTTCGGAGGTCATGATTACAGTTTCTCAATTTCATATACAGCTATTTACGAACTAGAGTCTTTACACTATCGGAGCTTCTTCCGTATATGCACTTTACACACAGCCGTACCATGTGTGAATGGGTAAGGGTTCCCTTTAACATCTCTTATATACAGTCTTACGGTTCTAAATTGAGCATTATTCAGAGGTATATAGTGTACACTAGGAAAACTTATAACTCTCCCATCTTTAGGAAAATGTATCACTCACTCTTAGTAGCTGAGCCTTAGTGTTTCCAATATACTGGGGGTTCTACAATGTCGCTGTAAACATACGCACATATGCTACACCAGGATCGTGTAACATCTTTGAAGGGTCACACATACAAAATGTAATGAATCATCGGTGATGCTTTTCGCTACAAGCTTATCTAAATACTCTTCCATCGTGGGGATATAATGTATTAATTCGTTTAGAGGCTCTTTGATATCGTTAATTC
>JABUQX010103804.1:0-17500 GCA_015478945.1 Trachelipus rathkii
ACAAAGAGAAGAGATTTTTCCAGTTATACTGTCGCATTCGCCCTCCCATTTTGGGGGATGGGAGGATAGATAATAATTTATATATAGTAATATATATATATTATATATATTATATATATATTATATATTATATATATAAATATGATATATATAATAATATTATATTATATATATATATATATATTATATATTATAATATAAATATATGATTATAAATAATATATATACTATATTATTATAAGTATATATATATAATATATATATATATGATTAATATAGTAATATATATATTATATATAATATAATATATTATAAAGCCTTTTTCTCACATTTGAATTGAAAATGCAACAATCTTACTGTTTCCTCTTCCTCACATTCTTTCCTGCATTTCGCGAAAAAATGTTAACTTTAGCTTTGCTTTCTACTCTTTCCCTCATCTGGTGTCTCTGGAACGAACGAACACAGCTGCCATTTTACCTTCCTGCAGTGCTTCTGATCATGTCCAAGAATTTTGGAAAGTTTGTCAAAAGACCACTGAAATAACTGCTGATTGTCAAATAATTGATAATGCTGATCATTATCCGCCAATGTTATTACTGCTGAGTTCTAGTAGAACTTCCACTACCTAGCGAAGTACAATCCCAACAACATAAAGCAAGTCATCCTGCTGAAAATTCTTCTAAATATTGGAAGCATTCTGTACCTTGTGTCTTATCGTGACTCACTTTCATCCTCTTTAGAGACTAATATATTCAGAAAACATCGTGCCAGCTTTTCATCTTTTTCATTTGCATCCGTCCTTATGATAAGGTTGCTTGACGCGTAGGCACGTTTGCGTGAGAAGTAAAATGCTTTTCGAAGCTTTTATGATATTGATACTGCAACAAGAATCATTACTCGAAACTTGACTTATGGGTATACTCTTGTGGCTGGATAAAAAAATGAATAAACAAAGTTGGAAAGACTTGGAACTTATTGAAGTCATCAAAGAAGCCGACCCCATTTTTCCTCAAATCAAAAACCTGTCTATTAATGAACTGGTGATAAACCCGGATGTCAACAAGTACCAGTTAACGGCAAAAAAATAAATCTTAAAATAAGAAGCAGTTAAGCAAAAAAATAAACTTAAAAATTGCTTAAAGGGACGCTTCTTGCATCTAAAAATGGATGCCTGCACAAGGACAAAGCTAAATTATTTTGCTAGTAATATTAAATATGTGGACGAAGATAAAAACAACATTACTAAAATACGTTTAGCAGGTAAGAGATAACAAACGCAACATTTCAGCAATATATCCAAGAACTTGTTATTTGCATCTTTTAAAAGATATTCAAATATATAAGAGACAAGTAATTAGCTTAGTTACGATAAGCATCAAAAACTGATCAGTAACGCGATTTGAAAAATTAAAGTAAGAACAATGAGGATTAGGAAGCAGAAGATGGTAAATTGTGATACACTGAATTTTATTGAATTGTCAAACGAAGAAGTAATGTTGTTTTCGAGAATGAACTTGATAAACTATGATAAGACTATATGTTCCGATGACTAACTATTGCTCCACCAAGGTGTGGCAGTTCATACTTTACAGTAAGCAATGCGTGATTTGTCTCCCAATACTCATGCAAGTAAATCTTATAAAGCAACTCGAGGACAAATAGCAATAAGCGAACAACGTAAACCCATAAATTAATGAGTTCTAAAGTGTTAGCTGGAAAAAGTGCATATCTAAATCAAGACAAGATGAGGAAAGTACTTGTTTACGCTCGAACGCTTTTGCTAACTATAAAGACGATATTGTATGATGCTTGCATTGTACTCCTGAAACTGTTCTCTCTCGATAGTTTGTGGAATCAAATCCAAAACCCTCCAAGTAATAATAAAACACCATACTTTATAAACAAAAATATTCAATTAGAAGACTTATCGAGGAAAATTTTTATAAGTAAAGCTTGTAAATCTCGGAATCTGTCAATGGGATAAGAAGGGAAAGACATGTTAGACTGAAACAAAATATTTTTGTCGGCCATCTTTGTTGATTCACAGTACAGATTCTTCCTCAGAACTGAAGATCTGATTTTAAAAGCTAGCAATGTTCTTTGTGAACTAGGACTTAAAATGAATAACACTATCGAACAGAAATCTGGGTCGGAGTCCAGAAATAGTTCAGCAGTTTTAGGTATCCTCCCTTGTGGTTTATCTTGTCAGATGAGAAATGTAAAATTGACAAACAATGGTGACCAATTTAGTTCATGGCAAGAAAAGTGATTGGATAAAAAGGGCAACTACCATAAAAGACGCTTAACTAAAATTTCCATAGAAAATCATGGTGTGGGCATAAGGCATTGGATGAAATGAAAATCAACTGGCAATCAAAGTTAACAGTCAAAGAGGCAATCACTAGCTATCATAAAATTTTGCAAGATGTGGCTTACACAATTACAGCTTTCCCTCCTAAGTAAGTGAATACTAAGAACTTATTGCTCCTCAAGTAGATATTTCCAACATCTAAGGACATCGTTAAAGAGGATTTTATTGAAGAAGTTTTATTTTTTAAGAAACAATTGTTTTAGATAAATTTAAATTAACTTCAGGCAAAAGGAAATTAATGATTTTAAAATTTTAGGAAGAAAGTTAATTATATTTTTTTTTTTTAATAAAAATGTTTTAATAAATTTATGTACACATGTTCAAGCAGCTCACGATCTAACATCCAATTGACTGATTCAAGATGCAAAATTAATATAATGTGTGATGTTATAAAAAATAAAAAAAAAAAAACTTTTTAATAAAATTATTTTATGCTTTGAATTTACAGGCAGTTCATCGTTTAAAGAGGAATTTATTATTAAAATTTAGAAGAAAGTGAATTATTATCAAAATTTTTAAAATCTTAATTTTTAACTAAAAATATTTTCTGAAGGTTTTGTTTAATTCTAAGTTTAATGCTAATAATCGATTATGAACACAGTTCATATTTCGTAACCATAATGGTTTATTGCACCAGAGATTCAGTGATTTCATTAGTGTAAATGAAGAAGGAGTCAAAACTAGGTGCCGGAGCAGAACGGAGCCGAACAATTTAAAATGCCGGAGTCCGAGCGGCAATTTTAAAATGTTGGATGGCCCGGTCGAGCGTCAATTATTATAACGCTGGAGCCGGAGTCGTGACCGAGTAATTTTAAATGCGGATCGAGCCGAGTAATGTTTAAAATGATGATGCCGGAGCGGAGGCCTGAAAAATTTTGCTGGAGTCGCCGCTGATTATATATATATATATTATATAGTATATATATATAGTATAGTATATATGTATACTATATATATCTATATATATAATATATATATATTATATATATATATAATATATATATATATATATATATTATTAGGTGTTTACATATTGCATATCGCATTTATTATTTAGATTGTTAATAAAGACATAAGTGGAAAGTAATGAATTCTGTGCCTTTCTCACAGGCGATTGAACACGCTAATGTTGCGAAAGAGGACCAATGCTCTGATCTTTACGCTGAGCCATCCCCCAACCGCAAAAAAGTTGAGTTTCAAGAACAGTTTTTAAAGGCAATCGAGTTCCTTCAAGGCGACATCATCCGGTGTTCAGCCTGTCCTATCCCTCGTTCTAATAATTGTAAGGTTGTTAATATATTGCTAATCCCAATCTTATTAATTTAGCTGGTTAAATGAGAACATAAGTGGGGAAGGGTAAAGAATTTACTGCCTCTCCGGAATTGAACCCATCCGATGTTGCGAAATGGGACAATATGCCGCATGCTTTACGACTGAGCCATCCCCCAACCAAAAAAAAATGAAGAGGATCTCAATTGCTTTAAAACTGTTCTTGAACTCAACTTTACAACAGTACTCAACAGTACTTTGCTTATGATGGAAAGAATGAAAGAACTAAATGAATATCTCTGTCTTGTATGCTAACTCTACTGCACAAATATGATTCTTTTTTACAACCTTATGATATTCCCTTATTGTCCAGCTGCAATCACCTTGTGAACCTATCGAAGAAATTACCTTGAAAATAAGCAAAAACTCTTCTTCATTAGCAGATGTAATTCCTCTCATAACAACTCTTAAAAAATTAATTTTATTATCAGACGAAGATACTCAAGAAATAAGAGAAATGAAAGATATCATATTAAAAGAAATTGACAAGTTTTGATTTTACGGAAAATGATGATTTGTTTAATATAGAAAAAGTTTCTCATCCGAGGTACAAAACAAAGTTTTTCATTTCCCAGCTTGTAACTCACAGAATTAAAATAAATGAATGGCGCAAATGCAAAGACTTTCAAAAAGAAAGTATGAAAAAGGTCAAAGTCGTAAATCAGCACTACAATTAAAAGATGATTTAAAATCTTCAACAGGTTCATATATCAGTGAAGTAATGAAGGCAATTTTAACTTCTAGTACTGATGACGAAGAAGAAGAGCTTTCTAAGCAGTCATCAAACATTACAGACCAGTAACTCAAAGAAAAGCGTATCAATATTGACGAAGATCCACGACTAGAATGAGGGAGAATAAATTCGGACAAGTACCCCGAATTTGCACAGTTGGCAAGATCCTATATTGCATGTCCACGCCACCAAATGTTGCCGAAGCGAGCACCATCTTTATTCGTACTGGGACCACACAACTGATTCAATGAAGACAAAAAATTAATATTTTTAATAGCAAAAAATAAAAATATTTTCGTTTTTTTTAACAGTTTTTTAACTATCTAAATACATTTTCATCTTTTTTAACTAAGTTTTTAGTTTTTCATATTTCAGAAATCTCGTCCAAGGTGCGGGAGACAGGGATAAGAGTGGTGGGATACAATGAAGAGTTGGGTCCTCGTCCGTATCCTGGAAACATTTAAAAATTTTAATAGATTTTAAATTATTTATTAAATTTTTAATGGCTAAACTGTTACAGAAATTAATTAATCTATTCCCGTGAATATAAAAAAGGATATCAAAAAGGATAATATCTCATTCGCGAATATTAAAATAAATATTCACATTCTATTTCGCATTGCGCATTCGAATACTAAACTAGAAAATTTTATTCGCATGCACATTTCGCGAATATTGAAAATTGACATTCGGTTCCACCTCATATATATTTATATAGTCTAATATACATAAATATTATTTATATTATTTATAAATTATTTTTATATATAAGTCTAAAACAAAATTTAATGAGTTACACATATTTTTAACAAAAGTAAAAAAATATTATATATATATTATATTATCATTCCCTTCTTTTCCCAAGACTCGGGGGTTAAGGTGGCGTACATGCACGCGAAACAGAAAAGTAGTTAGACGAACTATGGCACACAGGTCAAAAGTAAGCCCCAGCTTAGACCTACTCTCCTTTATATCTATTAGTTAGAATTCGTCGCATATGTTGAGGAAGTTAAGGAGGTTATAAACTGTGTTTGAAAAATGGCCAGTTGGGATGATTCTGTGGTATCTCCCTCAGTGGGCCACAACATATTACCTCACAAAACCCCGCCATTCACTCCTATTATGCAGTTTTCTTCTCGCCTCTGCCAACAATTGCATTTCTGCTCCTCCAGGCATTTCCTTTACTGGTCAATTCACTTTTTCCTTTGCTCCACGGAGGTCGATACCCCAGCACACCTCACCACAATACATCCGTTTAACCAACTGAAATCATCCATCTTTTCACATGTAAAAAATCAATCTAAACGTATCTTTCATTTCTTTTCACACTCACGCTAACTCTATTACGTTCATCTTCCACATTTGATCATTTCTTCTTCACACCTGAGCACATCCCCTAAGATTTGTCCATCCTGAACACGATTGACTAGATCTAGATGCCTCTTATTCCAATAGCCGCTAGTGGGCGGTACTGACGCGCCACTGACAGGTACGAGTTAAGGGTCAGGCAGGACACATCGGGGGGGACTCATAGTAAAAACCAAATAAGAGCAAGCACTCTTAGAACTATAGTCCTTTACAACATCCAAAACTATTAGTAATATGTACCAAAGCCCAACAACTAATTACTGACCAAAGATACTACAATATCCCCACATACACTACATAGCAAAATCATCTGTTCCTATTAATCATCCAGCATATATCACTTATAATAATTTAACATCAAGGAACACATATTCCACAGCGTTCACACAAATCATAACATAAACTATCAACGATCCGAGAGAAACATGTCCCATCACCTCACAGCCATATACACATTATATCTTCAGACTAACAGTTTACTTTCAAATACCCATCCTTTATACACACCCTGCAAACAATCTCATATACCAATCACTACTCAAAACCTTACAAGATTCGCCACAACAAAAACCAAATCAAGTCTGCATAAGATACATAAAGGTAAGGAAGCACAGAATCCAAATTTCTTCCATTACTCCAATCATATTAATACCATCATAGTCACAAAAGCCACATACTAATTCATTTCAATAATACAATCCATATATGACAAATTAGATAACCAATCAGAAAATAATACATAACCCTAAGCCGATACAACTTCGACTATTTAATTAAGTTAAACCCAGCTTGTCGAATCCATGTTGATTCTTGAAGCAGGGGGGAGCGCTTTCACACTCATCCATAAACATATGGGTTTGGGAGCTGTCCATGTAGGAACCCTGACACATAATAACAGCATAAGAATCATAAACACCATGCCATAAAGAAGCTTACACTCATTATAGATACCTAATCAATAAAAAATAAACAAAACGCCTGTATGACAAAAAATCACAATAATAAATACATTAATATATTCTATCATCCCTTCATTTATATGCAATATTATTTATTAATGTAAAAAGATTATGATCCACAAAATCACGTCTAAGAAAAAACAACATTTAATAGAACGCTTACTCTTGTTCTTTTCACCAATTCAGTTTTCTTAGTCACTAGACCGTCATTCTTGCGAACCAAAATACAGCATAATACCTTTTCCTCACAATCCAATTAATAACTAATTGATCTTCTATACTTGTCCCTTACTTAACCGACTTAATACCCCACTTACACAACTAATATAAAGAGGTACTATTCATACAACATCAAACTCACAATCCACATCGGAAACATAAAACTCTATACATAAAACAGCTTTGTTACAAAAAAACAACTATCCAAAATACACAAGTAATCATATGACATCATGTCAAGCCTCCGGTACTAGAATCATAAATTCATACAACCAGATAATTATCATCCAATACAAATGCAAGATAATTAAAGACATTACTTCAACTTTCATCAACTACTAACAACATAAAATAACAAACACATACCTTAACTACTATTAATATACTCTCATCTATAAAATTCATATTCCTTCTTTGCAACAGATTCTAACCCACAACTATGACATTTGTTATATATCATTTCTCTACATTTCTGCCAATGTTAGGCGCAGAATTTTCGAAGTGTCCCTCTTCACAATTCCTCTGCACATTATATTCCTTATTATTTCATTATGAAAGTTATCCAATTCTCTATTCATATTCTTAAGGTTGGCATTGATTTCCTCTCTTTATTCCTTATTTTTTTAACCGTTCTCCCGTCTCCCATGGGCCGGGTGTGAAGACGTCGGGTGCATTGGCTGGGAAAACCTAAATTAATCACAAAAACTTGTAAAAATATACCATCTTTACTACACCAATCATACGTAATGCCTATTAGTAATCTTTTATTTCCTACCATTATAATAATTACCAAATACAGATGGAAGTTTACACTGAATTAGAGAGGAAAATAAGAGGTAGTGAGCTAATAATAATAATATAATAAATAAAAAAAAAAATATTAATAATAATATAAATATAATATAAAAAAATAATATAAAATATAAATAATAAAATAAATAAAATAATATATTATTATTAATAATATAAATATATAATCATATATATATTATTTATAATATATATATATAAATATATAATATATACATATATAATATACATATCACGTTTTCTTTTTGCAAGAGGAAGGTGCGGTTAATGCTTGGTGTCTTTTTTTTTTTTGCGGACGTGGGTGTGTCAGTGTGGCTCCGGGGGGGGGGCGAAGCTGGGGGGGCTTTTCTTTATTCCGAGAATGCTTGTAGCGTCTACCTTACCTTTTCCTCTAATCTTGAGGGCAGAAAGAGATGAATGAATGAAGCAAAGAAAGAAGAATATAATAATATATATATTCTATATTATAATTAGTATATAAGATATATAATATAATAATTATAATATTTATATATTATTATATACTATAAAAATAATATAATGATAAATAATAAATAATATAATTATATTATATTATTATTTCTATATAAGTACAGTAATAAATATAAATATAAAACTAATAGATATATGTATTATATATTTTATATATTTATATATATTATATATATTTATAGTTATTATTTATATAAATAAATATAAATTATATATTATTATTTTTTATATATTTATTATTTTATTAAAAAATATAATAAATAATAAATAAAGATATAGGAATAATAGTAATAATATTATTATATTATTATATTATCTTTCTTATTCCCTTATCGAGATTATATATTTATATATTTATATAATTGTATATATATTATTAATATTATATATATAAGTATAATATAATTAATAATATTCATGAATAAATACAGAAAAGATAATAAATTTGTAAAAATATTGCCATTATAATAATAACAAATAATTATTAGTAATTTATTTGAGAAATATTATATGTTGTGTATATTGAAATATTAAGATATTTTTTTGCATTATGTAACTGTTAAATTGTAGAATTTGTATCCTATAACAATAATGATGTATAAATGATGTATTTTTATTAAATTTAAATATTATTAATGCTTTGATTTACATTATGTTCATTCAAAAAAATAAATTATAATATTATAAATATATATGAATATAATATATAATTATAATTAATTTATACATATAAATTAAAAATACATTTATATTATATTATATATTATATATGTATATTTTTGGCAGTTATATATTATATGACGTATTATTTTAATAAATATTATATATATTATTATTATATATAATATATATAATAATAGATAATATATATTATATTATTTATTATTATTAAGTATATATTAAATAAAAAATATAAGGTATATTATATAATAAAAAAGTAGATAATATAGTAATATATAATAATAATAGAAATAATATTATTATTTATTTTTCATTGTGCCAAGGAAATAAATATTCCCCCCATGTGCTTAATATGTATAATATCTTGACGCACAATTATTCATGTATTGTGAAGAATAAGAAAAGAATGAGAAGAGCGAGAAGCGTGAAAAACATAGAACGAAAGAATGGATAAAGAGAAGAGATTCAAATTATTTTAAGACTCAACAGAAAGAGCTTCTTACTGAAATGGTAACTAAGTATAAAATCAAGCGATTGGTAAAGTTAAATGAATTCATTTATTTTTATTGTTTATTATTATATGAAATAATTGTAGTACAAAAACTAAATTTCATATAGAAACAAGATATTATTTCCTGTTATCTAAAGTGTAATTTTGTAAAAAAAGAAATTAGCTTAGTTATAGGGGTGCGGAGCAGCACAAGCCTAAGACAAACCTAATGGAGGAACGTCTTCTGAATTGCCTATACATTTCTTTCTTTTGAAATACCTTCATCTTAGGCTTTTAAGAGTAAATTCATAACCACGCTTCTTAATTTTAACTTTAATTCTGCTTCATCACTTATTCATTTCAGCTACTTTACTCACTTTCACATTCTACTTCGCTACATTATCACATCCCACAAACTTCTTTTTGATCTATCATAAACAACCGTTATCCTTCATAATTGCCTCCAAACAGATATATTTTAAATTATACAACTTGATATTGCATATACAACTGATTAAATACTTTGTCGAAAGCAGCTACAACACCATAAAAAAAATACTTTCTTATTACCTTGTTCACAATTCTACTCAATCACTTATTATAATTTATACCTCTTACTTCCTTAGCTATATACAGTTTCCTACTCAATCCAAGACCCACCTAACAATTAATTAAAACAATATTAAATAACATTTCATTATAATACCGATAATCCATTCCTACTCAGCCTCATTGATTTACCTATCTGCAACATATATCATAAATCAACGATCTCCTCTTCTACTCATACAGAAAATCAAACTATTACTTTTTCTAACAATAATCAGAGAGAATACATCCATCTGATTCTAGTTACATTACCATCTTAGTTATATGCTTTATGTAATTATTACGTCTGGTCTTTAAAAGAAATACTACCTCAACACATATTACTACTCACATAAGTTCATCTACCTTCCATTACAATTCTCATTTTTCTTCTATCTGACTTCCGTCTAATAACCACTGTTAATAAACCATCCTATTTAATATCAATATTAAAATCACAAACCATATATAGTCACTCCAATCACCTTCAAATTGAAGCTCTAACTACACCCAATCCAAACAATCATCTCAAGAAAATCTCACAGAAAAATCGCACATCTCCTTCAAACATTAACCACATCAGATGACAGGAGATGATAAGAAGACCACAACCAACCTTGAGCACTTTTTCAAACTTAATATTTTAAAAATTAGATATTATGATAACAAACACAACACAAAAAATCTACCAAAACATCATACTACAAGTCAACAAATCAGTACTAATTATTTTTGCTTAAAACCATCTCAATCCACCTTTGTCATTTTTCCTTTTCTCACATTAAAAAGAAAAAAAACAAAAGCACAAAAAAAAAAAATATGCTAACATAGCAATATCTAAAAATAAAATAATAAATAATAATAATTACTTATTTATAAAATATATATAATATAATATTTATATTATTTATTTTTATTACTATAAAATTTATATTATAATTTATTATTATTATATATATTATATGTTGTTATTTAGTATATATAAAAAATAAATTGAAATTAATAATATAAATAGTAATTAAATATAAAATAATATAAATATTTTATATATAAATAATAATCAAATATGTAATAAAATAAATAATAAATAAGTATACTTGGTCTTCTATTCTATCCTTTTTTTTCCCTAAGTATTGGTATATTTAGTTGGCGTAACATGCATTATTCTGAAATAAAATCAGTAGTATGAATATTGTACAAATTAGTTCGTGAAAAAGAAAGCACTAAGTCTTTTATTCCGTCCTCTCTGTCCTTATTAATTTAGTTAAGTAATACATACGTACACCGCACAATCAGAAAATTAAACACCTAAGAAGCTTCAACAGGACCAAAAAAGATTTAAGCGTACGGGCATCCTCACTATTGGTAAATTCGTCTAAGTGTATGGAGTTTATTAACCCCTTGGTCTTTCAGGTGGGCCACAACCCATACCCCCTTGCATTTACATCCATGGTGTCCATTCTTTCCTATTCATGCGCCTCTGCATATAGCTCACTATTTTCTCATCTGCAAACAATTCCTTTACTCGATCAAAATCCAACATTTTCTTCGGATATCTCCAGCCGGTCGGTTCCCACATACAGGACTCACCACTAATAACATCCGCTTAACCAAGGCGACTAACAATTACATCTTTCCACATACCGTAAACCATCTCAACTACTTCATTCATTCTCTCATTTATCCTTCTCTTCACACCACAACACAACTCTCTAATACGTTCAATTCCTCATTTTATCAATTTCTTCTCACACCTAGCAACGCCTCTAAGAATTGTCCATCTGAATACATTGAACTATTAATCTATAACTATCCATATTCCAGACCCTAGTCCTCACTACTATAAAACAATAAACAACAGTAACAACATAACCCTCATGCAGACCCTAAGCCGCACTCAGACTCTAGTTCCTTTTACATTGCCGTCAAGCAGATTCGTAATTGCACCAGCCACCTTCCGCCATTCACTAAACTTTCCTACTACACTCTATAAGTATATATATTAAGTATAACCTATATATATTTTTATTATTATTTTTTATATATATTATATATATGCATATAGTAATATAGTATTATATATATATATATATATATAGTATATATATTTATGTACTAGTATAATATATATATATAATATATATATATATATATCTTCTTCATCTACCTTTTCCCCAAGACTGGGGGTAAGGTGTAAGCATGCATCAGAAAAGAAAAGCAGTTAAAGAATATGACAAAAGTCGAAAAGAAAAAGCAGCCTTTACCGCCTCTGTACCATTAATATTATATATTATATATCTATATTATATATATATATTAATATATATATATATATTAATATATAATATATATATATATAATATATATCTTTATATATAATATATAATATATATATATTTATATATAATAATATATATATAATATATATATAGTATATATATATATAAATATATATATATATCGTATAAATTAATTAATGTAGAAAAAAGGTCGAAACTGCCTTGCATGCATTATTTGTCACCGTTATAAAGGAATTCCATAATCCCATCTCATAATAGTATTTCAGGTCTCATAATATTCTAAAACTTTCATATATATATATTATATATAATAAATATATATATATATATATATATATATATATATAATATATATATTATATATATATATATTAATATATATTATATTATTATAATATATCAGTGGCAGTAGCTAGATGTTCTTGGCATGGGTGGCAAGATATATTAATATATATATATATATTATATATATATATATATATAATATATATTATATATATATATATATATATATATATATATATAATATATTATATATAATAATAATAATAATTAAAATTGCAAGCGAAAAACGGTTCCAAAGGAAATTTAAGAAAATACCCGCGATATGGCAACAACGCCAAACGGCAACATCTAATAACGCACAGAGTACGACCGACGAACAGGAGGCTTGCCTCCCTTTATATACTAACAAGTATTGGATATATTTTATTCCAGCTACGCCTATGTGCGCATGCAAGTTAAACAGTGGATAGGGAGGCAAAGCATAAATAGCCTCATTTTTGGATTTTATATTTCTTTAAGATTTGTAGATTAATTTTCTTATGGATATTTAAAAAAAAATTGAACATTTTTTATTATTTTTATTCTTTGTTTTTCTTAATTATTAATTTGTTCTTAAAAATAAGAAAGGCAATGCCTACCCAGCCAGAGTAACCTACTCGCAGCGATGAAATTACCTCCCGTGTGGCTTATGGTCTGCAGGGTCTCCCATAACATTCCAGTGCCTAATGCTTCGCTTTTTTCTTTTTTCATATCCCACTCATCTCCCCACACAACTCTTACAGAACACTACCTTTATCCACATTCTTTAATGCACGATACTTATATCCACACATCTCTTTTACACATCTTATTACAGAATCCAATCCTTTATATCCCTATGTGTGAGGGAGAAAGATTGAACACAATACGTATGTATGTGTGGGGGAGAAAGGCGACTAAGGGACGGTGGTGTTGAGTTGGCTTTGCCCAAACAATTATCTTTAGCCAGGAATCAGCTAAATGCATACCTCGAGAAGGTCGTGATAGGCCGTAAGGGACCTTCAATCTTTCGGCGAAAATGTCTGTATCGTATGGGTACAAGATGGATGTCAGGGGAATAATGTTGAGAGAAGAGGAAGGTGATGGATTGTATTTGAGAACGGGCACATTTGATTTGCTTGCTGTTGATTGAAACAAAGATGAAAGGAACGGTGAAAGGTGAAGTTATGTGTGTGTGTGTGAAATGTGTGTGTGTGCTGGTGTTGAAGAACGAATAAGAGGGGAGAGGAGGAGTTGCAAAATTTTGATGAGTAATTGTGAGGTAACACTAGGGTAAATTTTATTTGCGTGAGTACTAGAAATTTTAATGGTTAAATTTAAGTTTCAAAAGGTCAAGGTTTGTGTGGTTGTGACATAGATGAAATTTTTAAATTGTAAATGTTGAATAAGAAAGAAAAAAAAAGATTTTTTTGGATAATTTGAATGATGTTTTGGATAATGTGAGTAGGAGCTTCAATTGATTGTGTTGGGATGAGCCTAAATAAATGGTTTGGTATAGGTGATCAAAAGGGGAGGATAAAGGTGGCTTTGGGTTGTTTGTGAAAAATGAGAATGGTAAGGTGATTGATTTCTATGAGGAAGAGGAATAGTCTAAACTAATACTTTCTTTAAAACCACAAGAGTATCATAAGTATACTAGAGTTGGTGTAGGTGAGATGGTATCGAAGTGAAAAGTATGATTGTTTGTGTTGGTGAAGAAGGAGATTGTTGAAGGTAAATGTGTTGGATGTTGATCAGTGAGGGGGTTACGAATGGGATTATCGGATCATGTAATGTTCTTTATGTAAAATTAAGGTTAGTGGGGCTTGGATGGAGAGGAAGGAAGTAGGTAGAATTTAAGAGTGAGAAGTAATGTGAACAAGGTAAAGAGGATAAGTTTTTAAGAGCGCTTGCAATTATTTGTTTCAAATGTGAAACAAGTTTGAAACTGAACAAATCTGAAGTAAATGAAGGTAAAGTTTTGTTAGCAGTGCAAAAGAAGTATGCTGGTGTGTAAGAATTATAACAGTGAGTGGTGGAATGATAAGGTGATGCAAGCGGTTAAAAAGTAAAACAAAAGCGTGGTTGAATGTACTAAAAGCCAATGATGAGGTTTCAAAAGAAAGATGTTTGGAATAACATAAGGAGGAAAAATGAATACTTAAAGATGCATAAGTAGGAGGAAAAAAAAGAGATAAAGAACGCTTTGGGAAGGAAGAATGACTGGGGACTTGGCAAGGAGCGTTCTTCTGGAGGATATAGTTTCCAGAGAATTGGAGGAGAGCAGTAATAGTACCCTTATATAAGGTAAGGGGGATAAGGGACTGTAGGAATTATAGGTCAATTAGTTTATCGATGTTGTAGGGAAGGATAAAGTGCTGTATTTTGGGTCGAAACGAGGTGCGGTCGATGTGACTGAGAGAAACTGTATTGTGAAGAACAAGGTGGCGTTTAGAAGTGAAGAGGAGACTTTAGTGATTGTTGATCTGGTGGATCAAAGATCTTTACGAGTTGAACAGATTGGGAGAAACGACAGAGAAAGAATAAATGTGTACTTAGATTGTATGGAGTTTGCAACAGGCAAATGTAGGCATTAATAGGGAAGTTCTAGTGGCAGTGTTGGTGAATATATGGTATTGGTGGTGGGCTTCTGAATGGAATCAAAGTATATATGACGATAGTGAAGCGTTGTAAGAATAAATGGGAGTTGAAAGTGATTGGTTTTTATTAACAGCGGAGTGAGGCACGGATTGTGTTACGTCTCTTGGTTATTCAATTTTGGTATATAGGGTTATGAAATAATTAGAGTTGGGGGTGGCGTGACAAGGATATTTAGAATGATGGAGAATGTAAGGGGGTGGAGGGTGCACTACCTATTATATGAGGATGATTGGTTTGTGAGGCGAAATGAAGAGTTTGAGAGATAGTAGAGGGGATTTGGCAGGGTGTGTAAAAGGTGGGGTTTTGAAAGTAACCAAGATATGGAGTAAGGTTTGGGTTGTGAGTGAGGACAGTCTTCGTGTGAAGTTATGTTGATGGTGAACAACTGGAACAAGTGTCTGAGTTAAATATTTAGGATATATGTTGGATTAATAGGGAACGGATGATGCAGAAGTAGTAGTAATGAGTTGTGAATAGTAAGAAGGTGGCTGCAGCAATTAGATCTTGTGGATAAAAGGACTAGTCTTGAGCGGATAAGGGTCTTACCAAAGGGGTATGTTTTTTACCTGTGTAATGTATAGTAGTGAAACATGGTCTGGAATACGAGTATATAATCTAAACGTACATGTGTGGTCAGATGACATCCTAAGGGGTATTTGGTATGCAGAAGAAGTTGATAAAATCAGGAATGAACGCATTGGGATGTTGTTGTGTGAAAAAAGAGAATGAAAGTTAAATTGAGATGGTTGGTCATGTGGAATGGATGGATGATGTCGTTGGTTAAGAAGATCGTATAGTGTAGTGTGCTGGAAATGACCGCTGGAGGGAAGAAAAATAGATTGAGTCGGTAAAGGAATGAGAGTTTGGAATGGTGAATGAAAGGTGCATAATAGGGTGAATGGCGGGGGTTTTTGTGAGGGGGGTATGGTTGACCACTCCCGGGCCCAAGGGATAAACCTACATTGACGGATGCCTATATTGTGGATTTTCTGACTGCGACGAGTTCTCATTTAAGGGTATATCTTATGGACTTGCGTCATATTCTTTTGCTACCACTCACCCCTAACCTAGTTGCATGTGTCGCGAGCCTTACCGCCAGTCTTGGAGAAGATATGATTATGGCGCGTGGTATAATAGTATATATATATATATATAATATATTTATTATTATATATATAATATATATTATATATATATATATATATATATTATATAATTTATATATATATATATTATTTATATATATATATATATATTTATATAATATAATATAAAGTATTATATCAATTATATAATAATATATATTAATATATATATATATATTATATATATATATATATATATATATATTATATATATATATATGATATATATTATCTAATATTGATATAATATTTCTAATGTATTATATATATTTTATTTATATATAATATATATTCTTTCATCTATTATTATACAGTATATATTGTATATATACCGTCGTCGAGCGTGGAAGCAGTGGAACCAGCCAGGGGATATGAAAAAGAGAACAGGGTCAGGAGAGAGCTTTTTAAAGAAGGATAGAGTTGAAATGGATTTATTGGAAGAACGAAAATCTGAATAGAGTCCTACTACTTTGAGAAGTGGTGCTGACCTGTACGTTTTCAGAAAAAATAACTCCTCTACTCGATTAAAATCAAGAGACCGTGCTGTGAACTTAAAATATATATAGATTTTGAATGGGGTGATGAAAGAATTAAAGGATGGTGAAGGTTTAAATTAATTTATTTGAAATCTGGGATGGAGGGGCTACAAAACTTTTTAACCTCACTCTTTTTTGGTAATTTGGAATATTAAAAATAGAAATATTAATTAACAAGGAAAGCAAATTTAAAAATATTATTAATGAAATTGTAGCAGGTACCGTTTTTTTCGTTTTTCTCTCGAAGAAACGAGTCATATGAAGAATTTTTTTCAGAATTCTCTCCCCTGGTGGCAAGGGGGCTGAAACCTCCTTCCTATTCAATGATTTCTTTTCGTGAATGGTGTGGATAAATTGTAGAATGTAATTATTACACCATCCATATACGTCACCTTGGTCGGACATCAGGAAAATGGTGAATATAGTATCTTATATATTATATATTATCGGTATATATATATTATATATATATATATTAATATTGATATATATATATTTATAATATATATATATAA
>JABUQX010103804.1:22500-37264 GCA_015478945.1 Trachelipus rathkii
CAATTTATTAACATTACATATATTTATTAACATTACTTTCGCTCATTTCAATGAAATTTAAAAAAGATTTGAGTTCTGATACCATCTGATAATTTCCAGAAACTGCAGCCCCATATACCAGCAACCCTCTGGAAGGAGAATTGGGACTATAACCCTTGGATATAGCGGGCTGTATAAAGTTCCTCACTAGGAAACCCCACTCACTAGAACGTTTCCCGGTTGAATACCTAGACGGTCGGGTGGACTTTGTTATTAAGTTTAATACCCCATTAGCCAGTTCAGCGGCCGTGGAGAGGTTGTTTAGTCAAGGGTCTGACATTCTAAGAGCAAAAAGGGCAGCCATGGCATCCAGCAATTTTGAAAAAGTTATCTTTATGAAAGGGAATATGAACCTGTTTGAGAATGCAAGAGGAGAGCGAGGAGAAAGAGATCACAGATAATTGAATAAGATTAAATCTTTCTCATTTTGTTTATAGTATTTGCATCTGCTCAGATCCCCTTCAGGGAAATATTTTTAGATCACGCTGTACTCTTTAATATAAAAATAAATATATATATAAATATATCTATATATATATATAAATATAAAATATAAAAGTTATATTAATATATATAAATGTAAATTAATTATTATATATATATATATAATTATATATATATATTAATTATGAGAAATAACTAAACATAATATATATAAATATTGTTTTTTTTTTTTTTCTTTTTTTTGCGCTCCTAAATTGTCGTTTTTAGAAAAATATTTGATTACAGACCTGCGCGTTTTGCGTTGCGACCTAGTTTTTTGAAAACTGTGCGCTTTGTGCTTGCGGACTAAGTTGTTCAACTTGCGCTCTTTAAGTTAAAATTTGTGTCCTCACCCTCAGTATATATATAGTAATATATATATAATTAATTATATATATAGTTATATATATATATATATAATATAATATATATAATTATATATAATATTATATAATAGTAATATATTATATAATTATGTAGTATAATATATATAATATAATATCTATAATATTAATAAATATTATATATATATATATGATAATATTGATATATATATATATATTATATATATATACTATATATATTATATATATATATAATTATATATTATAATTATATTTTATAATATATAATTATTTACTATATAATAATATATTATATATATATATAATATATATAATTATATTATAGCTATAGTATAATTATAAGATATATAGCGTATATATATATATATAATATATATATATATATATATTAGATATATTATTGTTGGTTAACACGATTTCAGGAGAAGAGAGAAAACACGTATTTAGCTACAAGTGAAACAATAGTTCTAAGAGAACTAAGACTCATAATGGGAGAAAAGGTCTCATAATAATCGATACAGGACTAGAAGAAGTGAGGATAGAGATGGAGAGAACATTTTAAGAACTACTAAATGCTGGAAGAGAAGATGAGGAAGGAAGAAAAAGACAAAATATCACGGTGGAACGAGTAGAAATGTAAATGTCGGCTATATTGAACAAAAGATTGAAATCGTGAAGGTGCTTTGAAGAAGTGCAAAGGGAGGAAAATCTTCCTGGTTAAATCTATGCAAGTAGAATAGTTGAAAAGAGGGAGGTAACATTGTCGTGAGTGGCTTGATGAGATACAATGTTGCTGGGAAACAGTGCGAGGTACCAACAAAGCATGCAAGATTCCTGGTCGTTGTAGCCAATTTATATGGGTAAAGGGGCAAAAAAGCGAGTGTTCTAATTGATAGAGGACTAAGTTTATGAGTGTTGTGAGGTTAAAAATATAGGACATTTTTAATAGGAAAAGTAAAAGGATTAACATTAGACGATTGGAGATGAAACAGTGTGATTTTAGGGGTGTTTGTAGGGCGCGGAAACCAGATACGTGCGCCTTGAGAATGCGCCAGAAGAATCTCCGAAAAAAGAAAGAAACGTTTTGCATCTTTCTGATTTGGACAAGGCATGATAGAGTTCAAAGAGGGAAATTGTGGAGAATAATTAGACAAGTTTATGGAATAAATGGTTTGGCTATAGAAGCTATTAAGCATTTTAACACCGAACAGTAGAGGGTGTGTTAGGATAAACAGGAAGGAAAGGGAGTGGTTTAAAATAGGAATGGGTTCTGAGACAAATTGCTTATGGTCTCCGCCCTCCATGGTTGATTAATATCTTTACTAGATATGGAGTACGATATGGATAAGTGTTGGGAAAGAGCTGATAGAAATCTGAATGAGAGTAATCGGGAGATAGCGTCCTTACTTTTTGCAAAGCGATTCTGTGTTGATGCATACAAAGATAAAAACTTCGTGATAGTGCTCGATTTGAACGGAGTGTGCAAGGAACAGGATAAAAATTAATCTCAGCTAAAAGTAAAGTGGAGGAGAAATTAGTGCAAACCCAAAGGAGACACATTCTCAATCTGGGTTGGATATCGTAAAGGTGATGGAAAACCTAGCAGAGACAACAGTTTTTAGATACTTAGGAACGGATATTGGGTCTCGGAGTCATGAAAGAAGAGATTGACCATAAGGTTGCTGAGGGTGAAAAGAGTATTAAGCAGCCTAGAGAATTATGAAAAAATGGAAAATTTAGAAAAGGAAGGTAAAAATGAAATTGTTCGGAGTGTATATTGTTCCAACTGTTCTGTATGGAGTGGAGAACTGGCATTAACTCTAAAATCAAAAAAAAAAGAGTTGAGGTTTAAGAAATGAACAGGTTTACGAGATAGTTTGTGGATAAAAGAAAGATAGACTAGAAAAGTAAGGGGTAGGGATATGTGCCTGATAGGAAAATGTCTGATGAATGAGCAAATCGAAGGGGTACTAAGATGGTATGGTCACTGTGCTTAGAATGAGAATGATAATTAAATAGGTTTGACTAAGAAGGGTTTTTTATCCGAAGGGTAAGGACAATAGAGGAGAGGTTACACAAATGGACTCGAATCATCGCCAAAATAATCTATTGACTGCATCGGAAGTCAATTTCTGGTGTTACTTTATCTTGTCTGTGATCACTTGGGAAGAAGATGTTCATCGGAAAGTTCCCGTCAAGCGTTGCAATTCATTGAACAACCTGGAAAATTAGCAAAAAGCCAACAGATTCCCTGGATGCGTCAATCTGACACCTAAACGCACTGGCAGTATGTGGAGACGGTGATGATAGTAGTAACTGGGAGTTCCACTTGCACGCCAACTCTGTGCCAAAAAAGTCCTGACACCCCCGCATTAGGGAGTGGTTAGAGACTATCGTATCACCCGTCAAATTTGGTATAGTCCCTTTTCCTAAGGGGGGGGGGGGGGGGGGGGGAGGGGGGTGATAGGTAACCTCGTCGTAGACGAGGTTACGTGTTCCGTGCACCACCCCAGATGGGTGCCGGGTCCATAAAATAGAATGCCGTAAAGAAGAAAATTGGAGATTGCATAAGGGTAGAAGGAAGTAAGGACGAGTCGGATCGGATCCGGATTCGGAGTGGAGGGCCAGCTACCGGGCATGAGCCAAGCGTGCTATTACGTAAATATTTGATAATAATTACAATATTTGTATCCTTATATATGTTATCGAGACAAAACCGTAGATCTCGAATATGAGGTTTTCAATTGCGTAAAGGTGTGTGGGGACCCCCGGGAGGGTCCCCAGTGAAATGGACGGAATTCAGTAAGAGAAGTGAGAAAGGACTCGGAGAAGGAGTCTGAGTAGAAGAAGGAAGGAGTCTGAACTGGAGCTGGTGCGGTGCTGGATTAATAAATATTCGTTTAAGTAAATTGGTATGCAAAATATAGTGTTATAAGGTCGTAGAACCAAATATGAGGGTGTAAGTTCGTAAAGATTGTCTGGGACCCCCCAAAGGGGTCCCCCATGAAGCATGCAAGGAAAGAAAAAAACGAAGAAAAATGGAGGAAGGAAGAAGAGGAGAGGCAGAAGAAGAATGAGGCCGGAAGTCCTGAAGAAAGGAGTCTTCAGATGTGGTCCGGCACGGCCCCCCCGGGAAAAGCCGGTGAGATGCTGAGTTTAGTAAACATGTCGTTAGCCCCAAATTGTATCATGTATAGGTTTAAGATCGCGTAATCTCAAATATGGACGGGGGCTTCAAGTTTTTAATAATGTCTGGGCCTCCAGAGGTTGTCTCACTGAAATAAAGAAGACAGGCAGGGAAATGCAACATAGAAGAGGCAGGATAATAGAACAGGGAGGAAGAGCAACGATGCATCTACAAAGAATAGACCCTTTTTCCTAGTTGAAGACTTGCCATTTTATTGTCCAAACTCTCGTTTCTTTTTATTACACGCTCAATTAAAATAGATGAGTTTTTCCTAAGTGAAACATGCAATAGTTGTTTGCTATTTTTCTTTATTGTTTCATATACATTTATTCTTTGTCCTAAGTTAACATTTTGAATTTATTTAAATTGTATATTTTTAATTTCTTCTTATCTGATTCCTATTTTCATATGCTTAAACTGTTCGTTTAAAATAAAATTTATTCTTTTTCATGTTTACAGCATACAAATTTACGTTTTTTACACACCCTAAGCGTCAAATTCAGTAAATAAAACCACCCACCCCACTCTCCCCACCCCCTCCTATCTATTCTTGATCTATTGATATAAATTGATTCTATTGATCTAAATTGATCGGCACATTTCGGAGATCAACCGGATAAACAAACATAAAAATAAGTTCTTTATATAAATGTGACCTAACGAATATAATGCCTAACGTAATCAAGTTTCAACTATTTGAAGCTAACATAGCCATAACATGTAACTACGAATATAATGTACAGAACGACAAACCAACATACCTTACATCACGAAATAATACAGAATAACATTAACAAAGTTCATACTTAACAACAGTAAGTGACTAACATCGCAACAAAACGTAACCTATTCACACTTTTTTCCCAAGCATATCTTTAACATCATCACAATGTTAATTTTACATTCAACAAAAACATTTAACAAATAATTTATCATAGCCACTGTAATTATCAATATCTGACCAACGAATATAATGCGAACGTATAGCAAAGTTTTATACATTAACATATTAATATTAACAAAATTTTATGATAACCTTACCTAACTATCATAACCAGCAACGACTAATGCAAAACACACAAAGTTTGTATCTAAACGTAACCATAAAATAAGTTCTTTGAATACAATATTATAGTAAAGTGTATATAGTTTTACTGGATCTCTAAAGCAGATAAATCAGTGAAATCAAAAACACGCCCCCCACCCCTGCCCTCCCTCTCCCCTCCCACCTTTCCATGATATCATTGATCTATTGATCTATTGAATCTATTGATTCAAGGTCATATTTGAAGTGTCCATTTGGGTAAGGAAAACAAAAAGATCAAGTTCTTTATATACGACGTGCCAACGAATATATGCAATGTAGTAAAGTTGCACATCAATGATAAGCATACCATATCAAAGCCTGAACTAAGAATAATCAAATGTACAACGACAAACCTAACATACCTTACTCACGAAAACTACTACATTAACAAAGTTCCATACTTCCAACAGTAAAGTAACATAGTCAACAAAACTAACTATTCACACTTTTCAAGCATATCTCTAACGTATCAATGTTAATTTTAAACATTAACATGGTAATATTTAACAAAAATTTATCACAGCCTTGTCTAATTATCATACTGACCAACGAATATAGCTAACGTATGCAAAGTTTTACATTAACTATGTAGTAATATTAACAATCTTCTAACTATTCATGAATCCCCAACGAAAAAGTGCAAACATAACAAGTTTTAACCAAAAAATTTGAAAAAAAATTTTTTGAATAAAAATTATTCATAGTAAAGTGGTAATAGTTTACTGATCCTAGAGCAGTAAATACGTAAATCATAAATTAAACACCCGCCCCTACACGCTCCCTTCCCCTCCCCACACCTTCCATTATCAAGCCATATTGAGTTATTATTTTGGATAGAACATAAAGCATAAAAATAAGTTCTTAATACTGCCAACGAAATATGTCTAGTAACGTAACAAAGTTTTCAATTCAATAAAGCTAACATATCATAACCTGAACTAAGAAATATAATTACAGAGCGACAATATCAACATATGCCTTACCACGCAATAAAGTAGTCATTAAAAGGTGTCCATACCTAAAAAACATAAAGTGACTAAAACATAGCATACAAAACGTAATCTATTTCACACTTTTCCAAGCATATCTTTAACATATCAATGTTAATTTTACATTAACATGTAAAACATTAAGAAAAAATTTATCAAACCTTGTCTAATTACCATAATTAATTTCACTTTTCTTTTAATTAATTTTAGCAGTTTAAAACCTTCTCAATCAAAATCATAGTCAGTCGTTGTGCATTTTATCCAAAACAGTAGAGTTTTTCCTTCCAGGATTCTAACCCCTCTTCTCCTAGTTTTCCGTCACACCTACTCCCCGTTGAAGAAGTCCTCGCTATGAGTATATCATTAACTGATCCATCAATGTGTATTCCTATAATGTTTGTATAAACTCGCATCTTCATACCCAAACCTTCATACAAAACAGACTTTCTCAAACAGTCTACTCTAGAAGATGTTTTCCCATTAGTAGTGTAAACACGGTTTCTTTGTCGAATAATATATTAAATATATATATATATATACATATATATATGATCATATAATATATAAATAAATAATATATAATAAATAATATAATATATATTAATATATAAATATATAATATATATATAGTATATTAGATTTGTGCGGATTGATAATAATTCCTGTAGTTAGCAATACAAAAGATTGTTGTTAGATAGTATTTTTTATTTAATGTTGATTAAAGCTTTATCTTAAATATAAATTAATATCTGGAAATTTTACGTTATTAGAATAAGAATCTTAATGCCAATATATTTTAATAATAGATAATTGTGCTATTATTGATTTACAATGACTTTTATCTATACATAAGTTTTTTAAACAAAAGGACAAGATTAGAATTATTTATCACACTAATATTTCAACCATAAATTAGGAAGGCAATTGACAATTTATTAAAAGGAGAAGTTGAGCAATATAACCCTTATCTACTAATCTGAGTAAGAGTTTTAATTTGTTCTATAATTTAAAAAATATTTATATCTTCTTTCACCCACCCTCAATAAAAGGAAATAAAAATAACATAAACATGAAGAAAGGAAGGGATTTACACGCTGCTAGAATTTAAATACCAATTAAGCTAATCAGATTATGACTTCAAAGAACATCCTGTCAATTTTTACCTTTTGTTTAACTCATAAATGTTCGTCCTCTGCCTAAAGTTCTTTATAATATAATATAATTAAGTATATAATATATATATATATATATAAATATTAACTTAATATATTAAATATATATATAATATATATATATTATATATTATATATAATATATATATTATAATATATGATAGTATTAGTGAACGCCAGGGACATCCGCATGCCGCACATTAGTAAAGCTGCACTCCGCATTCCGCATCTCTCACCTTGCGCCTGCGGATGTGCCGATATTTTATTGTCGGAGATTGCATAAAGAATTTTATAAATAAAAATAATGAAGGACATCTGATCGCAAACTTTAAATGAGAGACATGTGACTAGACTCAACGGTGTAATGACTGACTCATGATCTCACATCTGACGTTCATATAATTTGATCAAAGAGTGCACATGAGATAAAGGGATGCCCAAAAATAAATTCATCTCTTCTACAGCTTTGCCCGAAGTCCATACCATTAAACTCAACGCTAAGAACGCATTTGAACCATTTCAACAATGAAATGATGACTGGTTTAAAACAGAAATGAAAATGTATAAAACTATAGCTTAGAAAAATTTCTTTGGTGTCTGTGGAAATTAAAGACCTTCATACTATTGCAACTTCTTAGTCCCCGTTATAAAAACAAGTTTTTTGTAACACAATGATAGAACAAGTAAATCGTAACTTTGTGTTGCATGGAAATAACTTCATTCCGCCAGTTATAATTCCCGGCACCCAGTGTAAAAGAAAAAAAGCGAAACGATCTACAGATACCAGGGGATCGACTCGTGCAGTAGAAGTCAAATATACAAGCATTTCCACTGAAGGTGTAATTCTAACAGTCCATAGTGATGAAGAAATCACACGCATTAACCAAAAGAATGATGCACATATTGAAAGACTATCACCAAGGTAAAACGACTAGATACATAATGATGATCATATTATTGTGGAAAGGCTAGCACAAATGTTTACCCACGTTTAAGAAACTTGCAAGAAATACTTGACCTGTCCCCCAACTAGTATTCCAAGTGAGAGAGTATTTAGTAATGCTGGACTAACATATAGATAAAAGAAAATAGACCTCCATTTAAAGGCAGAATAATTAATGTTTCTCAAGCAAAACCTCCTATATTTGAATTCAATACTAGTGCGAAAAGTATATTAGTCCATTGTAAATCGTTCTTTCAGTAAGTCGGAGGTTGTGGAAAGTAGGTGGTTGAGTGCATTGGAGTTGGGTCCCCGTCCCGCACCCGGTAACAATTATATTAATAGATTGTAGCTAAAGCTCGAAATATATATATATATATATATATAATATATAATTTATATATTATATATAATATATAATAATATAATATATTATAATATATATAATATATATATAAAATAATATATATATATAATATATATATATATATATATTATTATAATTCAAGCATTCCGCATCCCGATGCGAAAAAAATACATCTGCTGCATCACTTTTATATTAATACTATTAATAATATTATATATATATATATATATATATATATATATATTTTATATATATTAATATAAATAATATAATATCGTATCATATAACATGATATATTCATATAATATACAGAGGTGGGCAGTAACGCGTTACATGTAACGGCGTTACGTAACGGGCGTTACAATTGTAACGAGTAACGTTAACGCTTCAAAGAATTTTAAAATGTACGTAAGTCTTCTTTTCAAATAGTTAGGTCCATTAAAAATTGTAACGTGTTTTTTCCGTTACTCGTTACTCGTTACATCCTACACACGGAACTTCACTGTGTTGACATTTTTTTATTGTTTATGTTAAAAAAGGAATTGAAAACCAATTTTTAGTTTTCCAGACTATATATATTATAGACTATATAGTATATTATATATATATATATATATAATATATATATATATAATATAATAATAATATAATAATATATTATATAAATGGTACATATATGGTATAAAAATGGTACATATATAGTAAACTATATTACATACATATAATATAGTATATATCTAATATATTATATATATAATTATACTATATATAATATATATATATATATAATAATTAGATATATATATATATATATATATATATTAAAATATATTATATATATATATATATATAAATATATATATATATATATATATATATATATATATATAAAATATATATATCTAAATATAATATATAGTATATTATATAATATATATACTGTGGTATCGCAGTCACCGCAATGTAGATAGACCTTCAGGTAACAGACCTCTGAAACGATTTTGGATAAAGGAGAATTTTGGAATAATTGTTTAAGATTGATGCGTTACGCTAAATATGCGACGTATGGTGGAAAGGAGGTGAGAATGCTGGAGTGAGTGAAGAGAGCAGGTATCGACGTGAGGGAAACATGGCAGAATGCCATGAGAGGAGAAGAGAGAAGAGATATGGAGGGGCATATTATTGATATATATAAGGGTAGAGGAGGGAATCAGAAAGCATGGAGTAGGCTCCATAATAGGGCCGAAGATGTCCCTTTTCATACAGACTATAGAAGTCTTACCGAAAAGACTATAATTAAGAGCACTTTAAAATCAAAGGAAAGAGGTACCACTTCTATCACAAGGTATATTCGCCGCAACAGGAACACTCGGAAGAGGAAAAAGACAGTTCATTGAAATTGTGGAGAGAATGGTGAAAGACTGAAGAAGAGAAGAGCTGTTACTTGTTCTGATGGAAGATTTTCAACGCACAAGTGGAGGAGAATAGACGGGGTGGAAACAAATGTGAGGAACAGGTATGGAGAGGAGTAACGGAATATGAAGGGAGAGATTGCATAGATTCTGCTTGATAAGGATTGAAGATTGAAATGGTGTTTTTTGTTCAACGAAGGATCTGCACATAGGTTCGCAAGGTATCATGGAATAATATCCAGGAGATTCGATCAGAGATCTACTTAGACTATATAATATTCACTTATAGTACGGATACTAGGAAATGTTAATAGTATACGGAGTAACAATGGATTCGGATCATAGATTGTTGATGACGGACCTGGTTGTGAAGAGAAAAGCCGCAGAATAAAGAAAAGAGAAATGTGATTAAAAGTGGACATCACTGTGAAGGATGTGACTAAGTGATGATGTTTATATTTAGAAAAATATGAATGGCACTCAGAACAATGGAAGTGGGTAGAAGATGGAGATATACAAAAACGAATAAGAATGTTACGAAGGAGCACTCTAGGTCAAAAGATGGGTATGGAAGAACGAAGGAAAAGAGTCACAAAGTGGGACTTGAAGAAGAAGAGCAATAAAGAGGAAAACAGTATTGAATGAAAAGGTGGCTGAAAATAGAACCGTACAAACAAGGGTTCAGTATGTGGGCAAGAAATGAGCCAGAGAGAGTGAAAAGAAGGAGTAAAAGAAGAGGCTGCAAAGAGAGAGGCAGAAGAAATGATGGAAAGATGGGGGGCAGAAAGGAAGAAGATTCTTAGACTGGCAAAACATATAGAGGATCAAAGAGAAAGGTGCAACTTAAGTATAGATAAGCAGGAGAGGTTGGTAATACATAGACAACAAACAGGAGATGACGGAGTACTTCATGTCCGCAAAATTGAAATGAACAAGGGAGGAGGAAGAGACACGAGATGGTGGAGGAGAGGAGATGAGAGGGGGAGGGAGAATAACTAGAGATTAGAGGTGACTCAGGAAGTGATGTAAGAACGGTAAAGGCACCGGAAGATGGATTCCCAGTGAGAATGATAAAAAGAGGGAGGAGAGAAAAATGAAAGAAGAAATTTTTAACTGGTTAATAGGTGTTGGAACGAGAGTGAAGTACCAGAAGGATGGGGAAAGTCAATTATAGTGGCCCAATATCATAAGGAAAAGGATATACACGAGAGGCTTCAAAACTAACAGAGAATTCCCTTGTTGAATGCATCTGGCAAAAAATAACAATGATGACCGAATTTTAGAGAAACCGGTGAGAATATATTAGCCCAGACTGGAGGAAGAGCAGCATGGATATAGAAAGAACAGAAGCACGGCGGACCTCTTGTTCGCTCTGAGAATTACATTGGAAAAGATATTAGAATACAATAAAAGATCATATATAGCTTTCATAGATCTGAAGAAAGCTTTCGAGTCAGTGCCTAGAGAGAGACTGTGGAGAGTGTTGGAGAAAGAATATGCAGTGGGTAGAAAATGAGAGGAGCTCCGGAGAGTTTGTACAGGAATAGGAAATGTAATGTAGAACAGAATATTAGAATAAGAAATGGTTCGAGGGGAGAACAGGGGATTAAACAAGGAAGCATGTTGTCACCAGATTTTGTTGTATCGTATCTGAGGATGTGTATAAAGAAAATGGAGAGAAGAAATCGGAATTTGACGGTTATATTTGGCATATGTGGCTGACTTGACGCGACTGGAAGCGAAGAGGGGAGACCGTTGTAAGAGGTAGTGATATGTTTTGCCGAACTAGGACTGAGAGAGAGGCGTGGCTTGACTATAAACGAGAAAAGACGGATATCGATTGGCGCTCGGTTAGAGAGAAGGAGATAGAGGATTGAGAAATAGAGGTGGAGGGGACGTGAGATAAGACGGTGAAGAAAGTGTTAAATAATGGGCGGAGTAATTGGAAGAGGGAGGAAAATGTACAAGTGATCAGTACAGTAGGTATAGCCAGGTATGGGGGAGCCTAAGAGCAGTTGTATCCCATACTGAAAGTATGACAAAATGAAGTTGGAGGTAAAAGGGTGATCTTTGAAGGTGTTTAACACGATTTAACTATATGGGACGGGAGACAGTGAGTTACGAGACAAACAAGAGAGAAGTAGAAACAGTCGGCGAAGATGACGTGTTTGAGAGGGCGATAATGGAAAGACAGAAGAGGACAGAACCAGAGGAACGAACGATATAGGAGGAGGTACGGTGAATGGCTATAGTTGATAAGTGGATCATCTTAGATTGACTTTTGAAGACTCCCAAAATATATGCCAGGTGGGATGAGTGAGCCAAATAGAGTTGCGGAGGAAACCTGGGTCCTACTCCTTAAGATCAACTAGGAGGGATGAGAAACCCGGGTTGGAGACTCATGTGAGAAAGACATGGACTTGCCGTCGATGTCAGGAAGCTTGAGGGAAGATTGGATTCGGAAAGAATAGAGGAGATTCAGAAAAGAGTGCTGGCCGCCCCTGGACAGGGTCCTTGACCCTTCCTAGGAACGGTTGAAATTGTAATAATATATATATAATATTATATTAGTATAATAATATATAGTAGTATAATATATATATTATATATAATATATATATATATATATATATATATAGCAGGGGCGGCTCGTGGCCTGGTTGCAGGATCCATGGCTGATGTAGTCTACGGATTGATATGTAATAATATATATAATATATATTATTATATATTATATATATATATAAATATATATATATATATATATAATGTATTGTGTTGTGTGTGTGATATCAATAATACGAGATAGGATGAGTGCAACATTGCATAGCAACTTGCAGAGTGAGTGCCAATTCAAATGTTGCGTAGCCACATTGAAATGTCACGAGAGTCCAGCGAGCGAAAAGCCTCGCGTACAATATGATGTATTTGTTAAATGTAAAGTTAATTCATTTTATGTACGTGTTATATTTTTTACCGCCTCCCACGTCGGAGGGCTTCCACCTCCTCCTTTTTAATATTTACTTATTCGTGCGCACTCGTAGGTGCGCACATTTCGATGTGTTAATGTTGATGACAGTCATCAACATTACACGAGATGTGATTTACATACATTCACACAGGCACACACACATACATGCACACACACAACACACACACACACACCACTACACACACCACACACACCACACCACACACACCACACATCAGATGAAAAGAGTCCTTACCCCACCCCCACCATCTCTTTACCCCTACTCTTATTTGTGTCATTCCCCCTTGTTTGTTGCCGCAGCCTAACTACCCATATTTACTTCTCTCTCGCCTCTGCACCGCACATCACACTTGTTTTCCCCGCGCTGCGCCCGTTTTCCCTTGCCCCGCACTGACCTTGGCCCCATGCACCTCGCGCACTCCGTGCGACTTGCACCCCGCTTCCCTTGCCTCCGCCTCTGCCTGCTCGCCAACCGTTCGGTGGTATACTCCGTTTCGTCTTTCGTCGCAAGCTAGATGTCATAAGGGTTTTTAACACTGCCCCATATAACTTCCCACCATGAACGAGCTATGCCATCGTTTCCCCCCTGCCGCAATTTGTGACCTCTGATAAAAATTGGACGGGATGGGATCGAATCCCGTCCTTTTCGGTCTGCTCAGCACGGTGGTCAACACAGGAAGTTAATGGACTTTTCGGCCGTGGCTCATAGCGCCCCGCCTTGTCGTCCAGTCCTGAATAGTCAAATAATGTTAATAACCACCAATTCCTTAGTTCAAAAAATGTGTATTAAGTGATGATACAATAAATGAAATAATAAATTTCATTTCCCATAACGTCTTTGAGAGTTTCAAGGTGATTAGTCAATGAGTGCGGTAATAATCGGAGAAAAGTTTAATCCCCTTTCTTCGGCGATATTTTGACCGATAAGTATTATCGCCAGGGGCCTATGAAAGTAAAAAGATAGAATTTCCTTTATCAAGAAAACTCAACTTTAATTATAGATTTATAATTAGTAATATATATATCTATATTTAACTATATAATGATATATGATATAGTTAGTATACTAATATTAATATATAAAATTATATATAGAACAATAATAATAATAATTAGTTATATACTATATTATAGAATTAAATAAATAAATAAATTATAATAATATATATATATATAATTAAAATTATATATATTAATAATAGTATATAATATTATATATAGATACATAACCTGTGTTATTATATAATAATGGTTTTATGATATCTTATATATATATATAAAAATATATAAATAGTTATAATATAATAATATAAATATATATATAATATAATATTAAAAAATTATAATATATAATAATAATATATATATATATATTAATATCTATATATTTTATATATTATTCATATTATTATTATGATATTATTTATTAGACTTATTATTATGTTTTAATCACAAAGGTACGAAAAGGTTAAATCTGTCTAGGCGCTTCCGTGCAATCATTTTTCATTCTTTGGGCGGGCAGGGGCAGTTAGGGCCAAAAGCGTAGGGCGAATCATAAACATGCAGCAGTTACAGAAGCGCATAACAACGAACACAACCAACAACAACAACAACATGCAACACACAACAACACACACAACAACAACAACAACGTACACAAAATCACAGCTACGCACAAACACAGACCAACCCGAAACACCACTATTCCACCCTCCAAAAAAGAAAACCAAC